>JAUYWG010000059.1:6342063-6360328 GCA_034779775.1 Enteromius afrohamiltoni
CTCTGGCGAGTTCCCATATGTAACGTCTCCGTTCCCTCCTTCAGGGAACGTGGGTTACGTTCGTAACCTAGACGTTTAAACTGTAAAAGTAAAGAGGAGTGCTCACAAAACCATAATCATAATCAAGAAACACATAATGCTATATATCTTTAATGCATATCGATATGTTTACACGTGACCTTACCTCAGTAGTCTTTCTAAACCTCAGCACAAAGGTGGCAGAAGACATACTGACAACCAGGAATGCATGCTATGCTGAGACTTTATCATCTAAAGGGGCAGAAAAAAAATCAGGAAAAAGAGAGACTAAAAAGAAGAAAGTTTCTTTTTTAGAAGTTTTAATACTTGAAGAACCAGTAGTCATGAGTGTCATGCAATAACCCACTTATCTGTGCTGCTGTTTTGGTGGAAACCATGGATTAAAAAAACAAACAAAAACCTTTTTTAACAAATAAATTCCAGGGCATAAAATAAGAATATATAAGAGCTGTGGCGAGCCTGTGATGACAAATTGGGAATGTCTTCTGCTGTTTTGAGTGGAAATCTATTGGAAAACACTGCAGAGGCATTATTGTTCACATTGTGGGAAGGGCTCCCTCAGCAAAGCGTTATGAGTAATGCCTGTGGCCGGCCGCAGAGAATGCCAGTCTCACACACTGAGATGAATTAAGGTCGACCTTGCACGGCAGTGTTGCTTACAGGCATCCGACTGCTACTTTTCACACTAGCATAATTAACCAAGTCTGCACTATTTCCCTCAAACTCTCTCTTTTCACTCCCACACGCATAAACAAACAAAGCAAAAAGTCTTTATTCCTTAATTTTGCATTGTTTAGGGAGCTCGAAGTGGACGTGAGAAGGCCAGACAATGAACTCAGCATGCCTGATGGTGGATTTACTGCGGGACAGGCCTAATTATCACATATTTTTGCCATCACTTAGTTAAGCAGAGATTCTTTCCATGCCTCCTCCTCTCTTAATTTATTTTTAAGGGGAAGGGTTTTGGGTGAGTCCAAGGACACTGTTTGGAATGCTGGAAGATGTTGCACAAACTTTTGCATCGCTGAAGGGTTTTTTTTTGTGTGTGAAGAGGGAACAGAAGTATGCAATCAGAGAGGAACGAGCAGTTTTTGTTTGACAAAATACAGGATGGTGGTGGTTGACACCAGGATACTCTTGTCTGGGCTGCAGGATGTGTTCCATAATTCAGAGCAATGATCTCTGAGGCCTCTTGCTTGCTGGAAAATGTGAAGCAGGAACATCATGTATGTTTTTGTGCTTTATAAATAATATCTGTGTATACATTTTTGAGAAAACATGAACAGGATGTTCAGCTCATGGCACTGACAAATACTTGGAAACCCAAGTTCTGATTTAGTATAGTTATGAAGATTGTAAGCACTATTCCTTGAGGAGCCTGAATCTGTTGTGTCACAACACATATGTACACATGCTGTTTTTCTTTTGTGGAAAATAAAATAATAGATATATTGAATATACTAGATTTAATCAATTCTGCATACTCAGTTTCATGCCATTACAGTTGGATCCTCGACATGTTTGAACATGGATATTGGCAAAAAAGCCTGAAAGTCTTGCGACATCGGTATAGGACATAATAAAAAGATTCCTTGAGACTGACTTGGAATAAGACTAGTAATAGAAATGACTTATTAATAGAAACTATTCATGATGTTTTAGAATGAGAATACAAAAAAAAGTCTAGTGCAATTAAGAAAACACATCTATTTCCATGGAGTGCATAAAAAACAAAAAATAAAATAAAACATATTAATATGACACATTGAAAATCACAACATTTCAAATCACACTATTTTTAACTATGTTATATTTAACATTTATATTTAATATACTTATATCTCAAAGTAGTATAACTTTTTTTTTACAAAAAAAAAATTATAAGCACGTTTATATTTAATATTTAAATAATTATGACGCAGAGTGCCAGTTAAAACTAAATAGAAGAAATAAACAATCAATTTAATCATTAAAAAATTTGGTTTTAAAAATATATACATTTAAATAAATTAATTAAATTAACTTATTTAATAAAAACATTTTAAAATGTAGTTAAATATAACAAAAAAACTATAAATTAATAGATTGACAAATCATGAGACATTTAAACATTTTATTTAATTCTTTCCTTAATGTTTTAGTCAACAGTAACAATATGACAAAAAAGTAGTAAAGTAAATTTAGATTAAACAGTTATCACGTTTATGTACAATTTGACCGTATGAAGGCCATTGTTTGTCTCTTCCTCGCTCAAAGAAAATGATGAGTGTTTGTCTCCTTTCACATCCCTTCCTGAGTTTGATTTCACACAGGAGTTCATGGGATTTTCTCAAAAGCAGGAAATGACTTCATATGTATATTGCATGATTATACCAAAACTATGCGCAGCCCACGTACACCTGGGCACACCTTTGCTTTCACTAAACCGGATACACCCACACAGTCAAACTGTGTCATTATTATTGCATAAGAATATATTTCTCCAGACAACAACCACCGACAGCGTAAATTAAGAGGAACAACAGATCCATATCACACCACCGGGCGTGGAAACGAAACAGCATGAAAACTCACTTATCACTTCCTAAATTTTGCCAACTATACCAACCCATATAACACATACTATTTTTAGGTCTTTAATTTGTATGATCCTGTTCGTTTTAATCAGATGACGCCATTTGACCTGGTAAACTAAGCCTGCGTTTTCTCTCAGAGCAGATGGGAAATGACACAAGGAGGGGGGAAACGGGGGCTCAGAACGGGGTTGAAGCCGAAGAGGAAAAAGGAGTGAAAATAAAGGGAAGGAAAACTTCCTGAGCGTCACAGGCTGCTCCAGTGACGCCTTCTCATTGTTTCTCAAGTGTTTAAAACAGAAAAGACACAGACTTGAACTTGTCTGTGAACTAACCCTGAAAGCAGCAGATATGTTTATAGTTTCGTGTCTGCAAAGCCGCTGTCGGATAAAACAGACTCCTGTTGCAACATTTACCCATATGACAGATGTAACATGTGATCATGTTTGTCTACAAATGTGACACTCCACAATTCAGTCCAGACATACCCTCTCATATGCACACTTTCTTAACGTCAAACATCTCGAAACACCTCTCCATTTTGTTACAGAGTGTTCCAGCAAGTCTTCACGTCCACACATCCCCTCATTTACCCCCCTCTTACAATCATCAACACCGACAATTCACTGAGAAACAAGCCGGACACGGCCACAGGCCTAAAAATAAACCTCAATGGCTCCCAAAGGATTTCATTGAGTCATCTGCATTATACAAGCTCTCAGTGTCCATTTATGTGCTCTTAAAAGTAAACCAACTCTCCAACTTTCCAAAAACAAGTAAAAAGTCTACATATGATTCTAAATAATTCACTAAGAAACTTTCACTGCGAGAACGATCGCTTCAGACAGAATGCTCCTTTCATTTTTCCGGAGCTCTGTGGTTGCAACAAGTGGAATTTGCAGCGCATGAAACATTTGAGAATAGGTCACACTAACTCTATAGCATTGAAAAACAAGCGCAAAACACAAATAAAGCATTCAAGGGCTTTCCCAGATTCGAATGTGCCACTTCTTTTTGGCCTGGTAGGGTTTTTCAAAGAGAAGACCTGAGAAATCAGGGTCAGGAAAATTCACAAGGTAAGTATTATCTAAGAGCACATCCGGTAATTTAGTATGGCTGCTGGTGATAAGGGCGTGGATTTTTCCTGTGTCACGTTGTCTATTCATTTGACCGGAGGATAATGCTCTCCTGACCTCAGCGCTACAGTCTGCTCCACGTATCACTTTCTCTCTGTCTCTTTCTTTTATGATCCCTGTCTTTGTGTGTTATTGTCTTTCTTTTTTCGGCCTTACAAATACGAACGTTCTTCTACTCTCTCTCTCTGCAGCGAAATAGCAGAGTGTATCAATCGCTTGCTGTATACAATTCATACTTTGTCTGTACGGAGAATAAGAATATGAAAAGAATCCATTCTTTTGTGAATGTTCTGCTTGCCTTCTAGTATGCTGGATTCCTGCAGTTCAGTTTTTGTTTTCTATTTAAGGATTTAAGGTTTAATTTTGCATTTATAATGGACTCAAAATCTATCTATCTGGACAATTAATAACATAATAGGACCTGCAAACAAATGATTTTTACATTTTTTTCTTATTTTTATAATTTAAATAGGAATTATAAAATTCCCCCCCCCCAAGGATGTTACCAATACATGTGTGTCTGTGTATATATATAGTCTTATGAAGTAGGTATACTATATTATATATTAACTATATTAATAAATATATTCTCCCTCTCCTTAAGTATGTGCAATTTATTTTAGCTACATTTAGTAAACACATTTTTGTTGACTAAATCTCAACATTTATATTAAATGTAGCTAAAATAAACTTCTTGCAAGTTGCAACCACTTACCTTTTTTGTCAGTGCAGGTTTATTGTATAAATGTTGTTTTAATATTGCTGTAATTGCATAACTAAATGAAAAATATTTGTATTAACATAATACAATATGGAAAAAAAAATATTATTAACATTCTGTAGATATTATTAACATTCTGTACATGTAAAAAAGTATGGGATATTATATTTGTTATAAGCGTATGAAAAATAAATAAATGGCAATATCACTCTTGGTATAGGTCAATGTAATTTGACATGAAAAAGAAAACTGTAAAATCAAGGTTTATTATTTAATTATCAACAGAATATTGCGAAAATATTTTTTACTTGTGTATATTTGTAAAATGCTAGCATTAGCAAGGTGGAAACAGATGTGGTGAAAATTACATTTACTCACGATGGTTCATTTTAGGGCGATACATATGGAACGATATATTATGCGCATCTCATCAGTAAAGCCAGTTCTTTGATTAGCGCTAAATCTCCGTCAGCTGTTTTAAAATGCAGCGCCAGTTTATGAACGGAGCCGTAGATCACTGACAAGCTACGCGTTAGTTTCTAGGGTGATTCAATGGCGCAGCTCCTCAGTGATTTACGGTGAAGCAGTGAAAACAGCAGACGGAGATTTAGCGCTAATCAAAGAACGGCTTTACTGATTTATATATCCTCAGCCCTAGTTCATTTTGTGATGCATATTGTACATATTCAATATTGTTCAAATTTAAAAGAACAAAATTTTAACTTAATAAACTGAATAAAGTTTGAAAATCTTAAATGTTGCAAGTGCGAAGAAACACCAATCAAACAAAACTGTTTTTGTGGCCCCTATTAAAGGTGCAATAAATGCAATTTATTATATTTTGTTACCGCAACAACATCCATACATTACTAGGTATATCTAAAGCGTCTAATCTACAGTGCTCTTAGCAGCTAGTGATGAGAATAGCTATTCATTCAGCAACGACCGAGTAATATTTCTTCAGATATGCAAGGAATCTTTAGCAGTTCCAGATGTGGAATATTTGTCTCTAATATAGCTTTCAGAAGGACTCCTGCCTAAAAGATGGCTTGTCAAAGGTTTAATTTAGTAGACATGATTAAATGTTTGCAAATCTGAGTCTAAAGCCTCAGAAAAGCTACATAATGGACAGATGTTACCTATCAAAAGAATGTTCACTGTTTACAACATAGAAAGACATTTATAAATGAACCGAAAGTCAGTGAACTAGTGACTTTCATATACTAATTAGTTTAAAGAAGTTGGTTCGTTATGCAGTGTGTGCAAGACTAAAGCAGGTGGTGTGTTTAGAGTGTGTAAGCAGTGTTGTGTGTGACTCACAGGCCTGAATCACAGGCAACAGATCATAAACACTGCTGGAGGCCTCCTCATTGGCCTTGACCCCTGTGCTCGCTCCCGGCTTCTCTCTATTCTTTCTCCCTTTTGTGTGTGAGTGTGCATGTGTGTGTGTGTGTGTGCGCTAATGAGTGTCTACCCTCCCCGGGGGCTAAAGACCGAGACCAGGTCTTTAATGAGACATGGGTCACTATGCCCAGTCGACCTCAAGTTGCTTTTCTTGTGATCATTTTTATTAAAGAATCAAGGATCCCACAAAAAAAAGAAAAAGAAAAGAAAATATATAATAATAATAAATAAATAAATACTACTAGCAGAAAAAAGTATTGATAATAATAGAAATTCCCTTGGGCACTAAATAAGCATAAGAGAACAATTTTACACAAAAAAAAAAACAAACAAAAAAAAACAGCTTTGCCATCAAAGTAATACATTTCATTGTATAACATATTAAAATAGAACCTGTAATAATATTTCACAATATTACTACTTTTATATATTAAAAGTAGTAATATTTTATTATATTTATATATTATATATTTATATAATATTATATTTTTACATATTAGTATAGGTACCAAATCTTACTATTAACGAGTTGCTTATTAGCATACTTATTATTAACACATTGGCATTTTATAGTACTTATAAAGCACAAATTCTGCATGAACAATTACCTAAATTTAACAATTGCATTACTAAGTATTAATAAACAGCAAATCCGGAGTTTACTGAGGCAAAGGTCATAGTTAATGGTTTGTTAATAGTAAAAAATGGACCCTAAAATAAAGAAATCCAAAAACCTTTCAACAGTATGATATGTCCAGGGCATTTTATTCACTTGATAACCCCAAATTATACAAATAATGTTATAGCATTATTACAGTAATTCTCTCAAAATAAGATATTGCCGTATTATCAAAAGACATGGTATTTTTTATGGTGCTTTGATAAATATAATGCTTTCCATGTACCATTGTATTTATATGGCACTTTAAAAAATGATGTACAAAAATTGTACAGCTGCATAGTCCTGGATAGTTATACAACAGGTGGGTGGGTTTATGGCAAGTAACAGGAAAAGAGACAACAAAATGATGTCAAGAACCAGGGTGGAGGGCTCCAAACAAGAGAAGTAAACAGCAGGAGAAAGGATGTTTATGAGTGTGTGTGTGTGTGTGAGTGACATCATTAGGTTGGCAGTTCATCTGGGCAATTACATGTATGGGTGGAGACTCTATGTTTTTCAACTCTAAAACACAGAAATGTGGCCTGATCAGTCACCTGGTGCTGACAACACACACACACACCGCTTAAAGATTTACCTCTCTCCTTCTTTCTTTCTTTTTCACAAACACTCACAGAAAGAAACTTAAAGGGACAGTTCCTCCATGATGACAATATTGTCATTAGTCACTTTAATATTCTAAATCCATCCATTTTAAGAATTCAGATATACTGTATACATCAATACAATATGCCCTTTTGTGTTCCAGAGGCGAAAATAAGTCATAAAGGTTTGAAACGACATAAAGGTGAGAAAAGTTCATTTTCATTTTAGGTGAACCGTCTTTTTTGAAACTGATTTCTGAACTAAACTTGAATTCCATGAAGGCAAATATTCATAGAAAATCAAGATCAGCACAGTTTGACACAGAGAGAATAGAAGCAGGAAAAATGAAAGAGTGGATTAGACAAGAATAAAGAAAAACAGACGGGGGACTAAATGCCAATGTAAAGAGAGAACAGGCCTGACGAGCTGAAGAAAGAGGGGAAAAAGGAACGTAATAAATGAGGGAAGGACAGACGGAGACAGTGAGCAAATAAAGATGAAAAAAGCTCTGACAGATACATAGAAGAAAAGAAAATAAGACAGAGAGAGACAGTTGATTCAGACTGTTGCCTGATCCAGTCTAAGGCAGTTGGCCCTTGGCTTCTTACCAGGCGTAAATGTACAGTAATTCAAAGCATGCGACTTGACGCCGGCCGGGGGAGAGAGAGAGAGAGTGTGTGTGTGTGTGTGTGTGTGTGTGCTGTGGTCAAACACAAAGAGTGTACATCTGTCTCTCCAGAAACACTCTAATTCACTCAAACAAACAAGCTCCCTAGTAGGACTGTACCCATGACACACGTGATGAAATTATTCACACAAGTAAATGTGCTCATAATGAATCTAATCGAATTGCTGTAGTTATATCCATATAAGACAGTCTGTGTTCCACCTCTCCGTCTGAAGCTTCAGCCTCAGCCTCAGAAGTAATGACGCCTGTCTAATGTGGCTTGTAACGCCGAGAGATTTACAATACATTTCAGCTGCAGCAAAAATAATAACAGGGTGGAATGTAAAATGGATAGTTCAGACTCAGACATCTGATTGGATGATGCTAATTTTATTACACATTTTGCTGTGTATTACTATACCGTATCCAATAAATGACGAAAACATGTCCAGGTTAAAAAAAAAAGTATATATATTTTTCTATAAGCTATTATATAAGCTTTCCATTGATCCATGCATTCCAATTTCCAAAATCACCTTTAAAGTTGTCCAAATGAAGTTCTTAGCAATGCATATTCTAATCAAAAAATAACTTGTAAGATATTTATGGAAGGAAATTAACTAAATATCTTCACAGAACAAGATCTTTCCCTCATATCCTAAGATTTTTGCCATAAAAGAAAAATCTATAATTTTGACCCATACAATGTATTTTTGGTTATTGCTACAAATATACCCCAGCGACATTAGACTGGTTTTGTGGTCCAGGGTCACATAATTAAATAATAATTTAATGTGTGTGTGTGTGTGTGTTTGTGTATAATATTTTAACAAACAACACTAACCAAGACAATGTAATAGAACTTTATTGTATGCAGGACTTATCCCAAAAGAGAAAAAAAGCAGCCTGCCTGCTCAGACTGTGACATGCAGTTCTAGCAAAGCTATTGGTTGTCGATTATTTTAGGTTCCATTATTTCATCGTTCCTAGTTCACACATTTTCATAGAGTTCATTGTGATGGAGTAGGATTCATAAAGACATTCCTCTGGGTTACATTTCAGCATTAAGTCTGCTGCAGACAATATTCCAAATCTTCAGCAATGAACTCATGGAAGAGTGCACAGCAGGGCTGAAATGGAAAAGCCAGCCATGAGAAAGAGCGATGGAGGGGGTTGGGGAGCAAAGTTGAGGATCTAGATATCACGAAAGGAACAGTAAACACTTCCTGCATTGCTCCCTGCAGAAACAGAGCAATCACACAATGTATTTTACTACAGTTTTACTACATGATTAAGGAACCAGAGACTAGAGACTATACCCGTCTCTCTCTTTTGCACATAAATTATTAATAACAAAGAAATAAGTCAATTAATGTGATGAACCCTATGGGCACTTTTTAAAACACTCCTCCTTTCCACAGTAAATCATTATTTTTTTTTTTTATTAAAATTAAAATTAAACTAAAATTGTTTTATGAAAATTTTAGTTAAATCATATAAACAACATAGTAATATTTTTAGGAACAAACTTATTTTACTTTTATTTTTGATTTTCATTATTTTATCATTATTTTTACATTTTAAAAATATACATTATTACATTATTCTTTTTAGGTCTTTATTCTGTATTTTACAATAAAACCACATGTATCATCTCATTAAATCTAATACACTTTTCCGTGTTTCCTGCAGGACATTATTTTTTATTTTCTCTATCATTTATATACAGTTCATATCAATATAATAATAATTAATAATCAATAATAAATTAAGTTTTTAAAAAATATAAATTCAGTAGCAGTAAAACCACATGCATCACCCCATCAAATCAAATATAAGGTAACTTGTCGGTAATCCCAGTTTACTGCATAATTACAACATAACTGAACTTTTTCCTGAGTGCATTGTACAAACTGCATCAGAATCCCTGATCGCCCCTCTACAAAAACTGAAAGTGCTAAAACAGAAAGAAAGAGAGCGAGAGAGAGAGAGAGCGTGTGCTTGTATCCAAGCTACAAAGGAAGTAAACTGCAAAACAAGGCAGTGAGCAACAATTTAGATCTTTTTCGAAAGGTCTGCCCTCATGAGCTTCACATGACTCCACTTTACCCTGCTCCTCTTTTTGTCTCTCGCTTTGTTTCACCACACAAAGCGCACTTGAGCGTTATCTAGTTATCTCTCGCGCTCAAAATTGCTGTACAGTTATACAGTTAGCTGTGACCTTTCTTGCTCTGTGCACTGCTCTCCCCTCTCTCTCTTTCTTCGTCTATCTCTTTTCTCCCTCTCCCTCCTTCTTCTCTCCGGCACACAGGCTCCCTGTGTGTTCTGGACTGAATGGCATGCAAATGGAGTGGGTGTTTGGGAGGCCTTTCATCCGGCCCTGAGAGAGTGAGTAAGAGAGAGAGCGAAGAAGAAAAAAGGAAAAGAGACAGTCATCTTTTATCCATTTGAGTGAGAACAGTTGTCCCAGCAGTTAGGCGGTGAGAAAAAGCAGGGTGGAGGTTGCCCTGTAGAGTTTGACATCTGGCGGACATGCTGTGTTCATTCGAGTCGCAGGCTCATTTGCCCCTGTGAACAGCAGGGACAAAGCAGCCCACTCACACAACACCGCCAACACAGTAAAACCTTCATTTAATGAACAAAAACTGATGAGAGTGCACAAAAAAGCCTGTACGGTATGTGCAATCTCGGGTCAGGCTTAAAGGGATAAAACCAGTCTTTTAAAACCGGGTTGCTAGTTTTGTAATTACTGACTTGCACCGTGCGGTGGATATGTTTGCGGTTTCACAAACTAGAACCTCCTGAAAGCGCCTGAGGCTTTGAGTAAATTATTCCCCTGTCGTGTCTTGTGACTTGATCCATATCTGATTTGGGCTCCTAGAAGCACAAAGGAAAGGGGAAGTTTTTCATCAGGACATGTGCAGTTCACTCTTCTGGGAAGATATAAACTTCAGGAGCCATCAGTTTGACCAGTACAATACGTTTGAGACTGAAGTGTAAATACTTTAGGGGACTGGCAACGGTGTAGGAGTTATACAGGACTGGTGACTGAGATGTTTGTGTAAAGCAGTCATCGCCTCACACAGACACACACACACACACACAAACCCTGTGTTATCCAGAGATCTGGATTGTTTAGGTTAAGTCTTCGAGTGGGAGTGTGAAGCTCCAGGGAAGTGCGTGTGCTTGGTGAGTGTCAGAGGCCCAGGCTGGAGATGTCGGCACTGGATGAGGTTTGTGACATCTGGAATGGCATCCTTCCTTAATGTAAACAGCATTGTGTTCTTGCTTCAAAACATTTCAAGTGTAAAGTACTGTATAAAACATTTTTATACTGTATAAACAAACAAAAAAAAGCAAAGAGATCAATAAATAATACTTTTTCAGAATCAGACCAGATTTTTGTGTTATGCAGAGCTTTAAAGTAAAAAACTAATTAAACTAGTAAAAGTAAAAATAGTCAAATCTCCAATAATATTCTCAAGCAGTAGCAAGAATGTTGATAAAATAGTTGACATCAGTGATTTAACCATAATTTTATCAAACTACAAGAACACTTTTTGTGGCCAAAGAAAACAATAACATTCAACAATTCTTCACCCCGAGCTGAAGGAGAAAACAAGGAGAAAACCACAGCTGTGAGCAGGGCGCTGTAGAGGAGAAATGAGGAGAAACTAGATATCTGCCGCCATCTGCTGTTAATATTTACTTACTGCACAGGCCTTGAATGGAGTACTAGGAATACTGTAGTGGATACAGTTTAGCATCATTTAAAATGGCTTGAAACTTTGTTGCAAACAACAGTATGCTATGGACTCTTTGTCTTATTACACTATTCATCAAATCAATATTTCAATATTCTATTCTATTCTATTCACTATTCTAGCTATTTTTCCAGGAGGATACATTTTCTTGCCTCTAAAACACTTATTTTTTTTTAAAAAAGAAGGGTCTCCCTGTTTAAGGCACTTAAATAACTAAAATAAAATAAAGAAAGAAAATAATGGCTAAAATGTTTGATGAAATAAAAAACTATTTGAATGTGTTGGCAGCTCAACTCCTATGGCACTATGGGGTAGTAAAATGTCCATTATCAGCATACCTGCTGTAAACTCTTACATTCTACATAATTATGTGACTTTCATTACTTTAAAAAACAAAACGGTATAGCAGGCCTATTCAGATACTAAATGCTTTTCTGATTTTATCTCAACAATAAGACAAAAATTAAAAAAAGAAGAAAATTAATATATCAGAACAAATGTATTAGATATTGTGAAAATAGATTATGAAGAAGTATTTAAAACATTATTTTTTATTTCCACTACCAGTAAATATATCATTTTTTTAAATTAAGCTGGCACTAGCACAGTTTTTCCCAAAAGAACTGAATCTTTCCTTGTTTCCTGACAGAGGCACACACACACACACACACACACACACAGTCAACATGTCAAAGAGCTTTCTGCTCCGCAGGCAACATTTATAACAGGGTCTGTCCTGTAACTGTATGTTTACACACGTTCAGATATGGACACACATTTCTGTTATTAAACTGGCATCGCATCCTTTTCTTTGCTTGTTGCTCGTCCTTTTCCTTTCCTATCTTAATTCTTACTCATTTGTGACCCTGGCCCAATTTTTTTAAATTATGATTTATATACATAAATAAGAATTTATAAAAGAATGAATCGATGTATTGTATGTTAAAATAGGAAAATATTTGGCTGAAATACAACTGTTTGAAAATCTGGAATCTGAGGGTGCAATGATTCAAATATTGAGAAAATTACGTTTCAAGTTGTTCAAAGGAAGTTCTTAGCATATCACTAATCAAAAAGGAATGACAGACTTTGTTGTCCAGGGTCACATTTCTTCTCCACTTTACTATCATTCTTCTTCCTTATCTTCCCTGTCCCATTTGTTACTCTTTTTTCCTATCCTCTTTCCTTTTTTCCATTTGTTGTTTCTCTTCCATTTCCTTTTTTCCCCTTTCCCTCTTTTTCCTTTTCTATTTCCCCTCCCTTTTCAATTTCTTCATCTTCTCCTCCATTTCCCTTTCTTCTCTTGGTCCTCCTTTTCAATTTCCTCTCCGTTACCCATTCATTTTTCTCTTCCCTTTTCCTCTACCTTACATATTCCCTCTTCTTATTCCTCTCCCATTTCCTCTTGTTTTCCTTCACTTCAATATTTCCTTTTTTTGGCCCCCTTTTCTACCATTTACTCTCTTTTTCCTTCTTTCCTCATATCGTTCTTTTTCACTCTCAAATCTCTTCTCCTCTTACTTTCCCATCTCTCTTTATTATTTCATCTCATTTTCTCCCTTCTCTTTCATTCCCTCCCTAATGTACCTCAGACGCAGCATATATAAGTTTTGTTAATGATTTCGTATATAAAAAAGCACAATCTCTTTTTCTAGTCTGATGCAACAGACTATTTCATCACATATTCACAGTTGTATGATAATCTAGCATTAGCAGCGCACTCTCGTACAGCTCATCTTTCACTAGTGATGTGTGATACCTGATGAGTCGTGGCTGTATGCTTTATGTTCAGACGTGAGGTTGATTATACATCTATGCATTATTATGCATGTATGCGTATGCACCTGTCAGCCTACTGTAGTTTTCCAGCAGGTGAGGTGTGTTAAAACGCCTTTTCAGTGGTCATCATCGATCCCATCTGGTCAATTTGAGGTCACAAGCTGGTAGTGGATGTATTAAGAGAAAAGATGAAACAACCAAGGGAAAAAAAATCGCCTCTCTCAGAGGATGAGTGTGT
The DNA here is from genome assembly GCA_034779775.1 of Enteromius afrohamiltoni. Taxonomy (NCBI): domain Eukaryota; kingdom Metazoa; phylum Chordata; class Actinopteri; order Cypriniformes; family Cyprinidae; genus Enteromius; species Enteromius afrohamiltoni. The sequence continues at coordinate 6,355,649 of JAUYWG010000059.1, forward strand.
GTTCTCTACATTCAGATCAAACCACCAGAGGTTCCTGTCAAAAAATGTTTGATGGATTTTTACTGAGTTATCCAAAGAATTTACACACAGCTGTCCATCATTTGTCATTTTGAGAGACAGCTGATAGAGAATGATTCTGACCAATCAGCAGGCAGCTTGGTAACATTTAAAGATACAGTTCACTAAAAAATGACATTTCTGTCATCATTTTCGAACTTCTTTTCCAATCCAATTTATTTATTTTGAGAAATAAATTAAAATTTTGTATAAATAAACTTTTTTCAGTGGCTGTGGATTGAAGATTTCAAGCCATAAAATGGACCCCGAATGATAAAAATGTGTCTAACATAAAGTTATCAAATGGCTTGGCTTTTATGATTTTAAGGTTTTCTTTAGGTGAACTGTCCCTTTAAATTTTTAAACGCTATTCCTTACCTCAAATCAAACGTTCTCACTAAGCATTTGAATTTTCCGCTTTTTTTTTATATACCCTCCTTCAGACAAAAAAAATTAAAATAACAACAATAATAATTATATATTTCGATAGGCTGCAAAAGTAAATGTGTAACAATGTTATGTTTTGGTTATCTTTGAGTACATCTTTCAGTATACACTGGTTGCTATCCAACAGGCTTTAATAGTATTCAATAGTACAGATGTTTTTTTCTTTCTTTTTTTTTTTTTTTTTTAAATCTATTTGCAATCAGACAGTTACTCAGAAATGCAAACAACCATTGTTGTTTTCGAACAGAAAGACGCAAAATAAAATTGTCCCACAAAAACGACGACACATTCTTCACCACTCTGAAGCATCGAGGCAGCCCGGTCTGTGCTCGCAAGTCAACATTTAGGCTGTTGAAATTCTCACTTTGCCTTTACAGAAACAAATGATCGCGAAAGCATACCCACAATCTTTAGCTGCAAATTTTCATCAGACAGGCTTAGTGTATAAGTCAGTTCGTTCTGATGCGTTTAAGGGTATTTGATAGGAATACTGTGTGCATGTGTGAGTTTCTGTGAATCACTGAAGCTTGTCTATTTGGTCACAACTCATCTTTAACACCCTGTTTTTATCAGTCAAGGAGAGGGAGGAGCAACTCTTTGCAACCTCTTAAAGTGCTGGCTCCTCTCTCCCTTCGTCGTACCCTCTTATCTCCGATAAGGACAGTGTTTCAATCTTCATTTCCAATGAAACTGTTCTTAGGTGTGGTTTGCGTCGAGCTCCTCACTGCTGCGGTTCATGGTGGAGTCACTGGAGGGGATGGTTTTGCTGATGCGGTCCAGAGTTTCTGCGCTGGTGGAGTGTTTGGACTGAACTTTGCCGATTTCCTCTAGAGCGCTGGCCAAAGAGTCCAGGTCACCTCTTTCCTGATGCTGAGCTTCCCATAAACTTAGAATGACAGCGGACGGGCTTGTCTGGCACGCGAAATAACCCAGGTTTCTGTGTGGGAGGAAAAGATGAAGTACAAACTTGGATTAACAGCACAGCTTGACCAGAACAAAATTACAATATCAACATACGAATCTTTCTCTGAGAAGAGAAAATGGGGACAAATTGCACTTTTACATATTTAAGGCTTTTGAATGGTGAGGAAGTGAATAGAAATGCTAATGAAACTGAGTTTATAAAAAAAAAAAATACTTTAAAGTGTCCCTGTTACGGATTTTTGAAAATTGCCTTCCGTGCAAAGGAGAGGTTGGGAAAAATAAATCTAATAAATTTATCATACAGTATAAGACAATGACCTTGCCTGCATGTCAACCTGTTACTGGGGACCCACAATATGAACCTTTCATTACTCATAATATGATATTTTACATGTTTTTAAGTTTATTACTGGTGTGTAAAATCCAACCTATTAGACAACAGAAACTGCTAAAACATTATAATATAGTTACATTTTTTTACTTTAGGGAAACACTTTACGTTTAAGGTTATGTTACATGTACTTACTATTATAATAACAATACATTTATATTTCATATGCATAATTACAAGCAAGTAACCCTAAGCCAAACCCTAATCGTATCTCTGACCATATAGTAAATGCGTGTAGTTAATTAATTGCTATTACTCAGTGGCCTAATTAACAAGAGCACCTTAAAATAAAGTGTAACCAACATGAATTTGTACACATACAGTACTAATGTGTTTTAATTAATATTTGAACAGCTTAATTAAAAATATGGCAAATTTACAAATACAATATTTATAAGTATAAAAACATTAACCTAGATAAATAAATGCTGTATAAAATAGCCGTGTTTATAAAGCTGTGCATAAATCCCGTGTTTTTATTTTGAATACCTATTGCGCTAACCCACAAGTTTGGTTATATAAATGCATATTATTCCGCCGAGACACTGAATTATTACACTCTATTGCAAGGATTCTCAGTCTGCATAACTTTCTATTTAATAATGTTATCCTGTAATGCTTGTAAGCCCCAACAACATATAAAAATGGTTAAATTAGTTTATAAAAGCGAGAAGGATATTAAAGAAGTTTTGCTGGAAGAAAATCAACCCATCTTTGAGCCGTAATTGAATCACAGAAGCGGAAATCACAGTTCTGCAGGTGTGTGTCTCAAAGGCGCAGACATAGATCATCTTCTGCCTCCATATTTTAGTGCAGCTAGGCTTCATCTCACTTTCTGTTGACCTTGTGCTGACCTTGCATTGAAGTTATTTTAGAAAACAAATAGTCACACCAGCCAGTGAAGTTAAAACAGCTAGAAAATTAACCATCATGCGAGCTGGTTATGATAGTCTGGACCAATTTGCTACTTAAACAGCCTGCTGAGGTCACAAAACATGCCATGATGGTCTTTTCAGCAGGACATTGTACCACACCATTACCCAGAGTCCATCAGCAATATACGGCAGTGGCATGTAAACAATGCAATTTTTTGATTTTCTGTGGGTTTTCGGACTCCAGCAGGGTGCAGTGTTGCGCTACATCTCCTGCGCCGCAGCTCTCTGGGTAATTGCCCTCTGCGCTGTTTAGACGAGCTTGCACATCCTCAGAAGGTAATTGCAGAAATCCGCTTAACAAGGAGGAGACATTCTCATTACACACTGCCTGGGGCTCTGACCAGCTAGAAAATTCCCCTAAATCCTTCTGTCCGACTCTCCCAGCCTCATTTCAAAAACAACTCTGTCTTTTATCCCTGGTGAAAATATTACAAAAGTAAACCCACATCACGAAAGAAAGTTTTATCCATCCTCCACTGCAGTGAAGTGAATAAACATGCGACAGATTTAAAAAAAAAAAAAAAAAAAAAAAACGTTAGGACATTTTGATCGGAGGCTCTGTTTGTACAATGTTTGTGAAGCTTTTTTTGAAATCAAACCATAGTGGGAAATGGAAATAAATAAAAACAGGCAGCTAGTTCTAAGTTAAACTGTTGTTAAGAAATGCTAGCTGGGCAGAAGGCCAAGGATGTTTTTTGAGTGGACTAAAGACAAAGAGCAGAAAAAGTTAGATCTGAATGAATGTTTAAGCACATTCATGCTCAACATGAATCAAATCAAAATTGAAAGTTAGAGTTCTCTCAATAATGAAAATGCATTTCATACATGCGATGTAAAAATCTTTAATATCAATCCATTTAATGCATGAAATGATAGGGTGTCTATGTTTGAACGGCATGAGGGTGAGTAAATAAAGACAAAATTAGCTTTTTAGGGTGAACTGTCCCTTTAAGGGTGAGTTTATCTGTGTTGATGTATTGTAACAGATGAGAGATTTTCCAGGAATTGGAGGGTGCGGGATGCATGAGTTCGATCTCATTACAGCCCCATAGTTACTGCCTGTGGCTTTGCCGAAGGTTAATGCGACCATGTGCTGGAAGAATATGTAGCAAATTAGACACGTGGGGGTCCATATGTTTGTATTAAAGCATCATTTTATATGCTTCCTATGTACAAAACATGTCTGTCAGGCTGTGTATTACTGCATGTTTCTCACCTGTCTATATGCAATTTCTGCGCTAAGAGCTGCCAGTCTTTTCCCTTGGCATTCGCTGTGTCGAAGGTGGCGCAGATTCTCTGGCGAATGGACAGGGGGATTTTAAAGGCCCTGGAGCCCGTTTGGGAGGTGATGGTACAGTCTGATTGTGTGAAGAATGGCACTGTGTCTTTTTCACTCTGGAAGTAAAAAGTATCACAGTGACATATTAGACGGATTGAACTGGGATAAAATGATCAGGAAAATCACATTTCAATTCACATTTCCATGACCACTTGTCTCAAAAACACCTATAATATTGATGGATCAGCATGATATGAATTTATTACATTTTTGTGTCATTATAATGAGGGCTGTCAAAATTGACGCGTTAATTGTGCAATTAATTTATTTTTTCAGTTCAATATAATGTTATGCAATTACTGCACTCAAACCCGGAGGACATGACATGTTCAAGGTGATAAAACAGTTATTTCCGAATAACTGACTCTAAAAAATATTAATTTAAACAACCTCGATTTGATCTAATACTGGATGATTGTATTGCAAAGTAAAGTGAGTGCATGAAAGCAGTGTTAACATTATTGTTGTTTCATTTTTGCAGTCTTTACATATAACTAATGTTACCCTTTCAGTCTAATCACTTCGACGTTACATATGGGAACTCGCCAGAGAGACCAAATGCCTTTGAGCTTTATACAAAAGGCCAA
>JAUYWG010000059.1:6360930-6380555 GCA_034779775.1 Enteromius afrohamiltoni
AGCTCAAAGGCATTTGGTCTCTCTGGCGAGTTCCCATATGTAACGTCTCCGTTCCCTCCTTCAGGGAACGTGGGTTATGTTCGTAACCTAGACGTTTTGCAGTTTCTAACCTAATTGTTTAACATTTATTATTCAACCTGATTTTATTACCCTTTGATATGTGACCCTGAACCACAAAACCAGTCCAAAAATCACAAGGATGTTAAGTAATAATCATGTTCCATTAAGATATTTGATAAAATTCCTACCTATAAATTTATCAAAACTTAATGTTTGATTAGTAATATATGATTTACTAAGAACATAATTTGGACAACTGTAAAGGCAATTATTTCAATATACTGCACTCTTTCAATGGAAAGCTAATTTGTTCAGCTTTTAGATTATGTTAATCTCATTTTGACTATGAAGTATCGTGCTCACAAACATAGTATGGCTTGTGCACTGTGAAATATGCATCAGAATAACATGACCATATCTTTTTATCATACCTGATTAATGGTATGTTTACTAATACGGCCAAATAAAAAAACACCCAAAATTGTCAAAATGCCCATTTTTGGTGAGGGTCTTACATGAGTTAAAAAGTTGTAATTGGGAGAAAACCAAATGTGTGTCAGATACATGTTATGTGCATCAGGATTTAAAAAGACAGTGCTGATTTTAAAAAGTACAACCTGCTACAGCTACAAATAATATTTTATGTAAAGACTATTTGAGTTCAGTTACATTAAACGTTGCTATATTTATCAAAGCAAATTATGTGTTAAAAATAATGGCTTTCATTTATACTGTAATTTAAATGGCTATAATTAATCTCATAAATTGAGGAAAAATGCATATAACAGAATCATCAGTAGCCTTCATTAATACTAGACTACTTTGTAGAGTGGATGCCATTAAACACATATTTAATATAATCTTTATGTTGTTTATACATTAACTTGGAGATTCAACTGACAATGTGAATATAGAATATAAATACGTTATTAAATGAAGTTAATTGGAGAAAAATGTTTTCATTAGTTTTTTTTAAACCAATTGACAGCACTAATTATAATTTTTTTTGCCATAAGAGTCAATAGCAGAGTTTAGGTTTCACCAGCTCTTAAAATCTCAGAAGTCCATTTTATTAAAAATACTTCAAATGTATGTCTATTGCATTTTATCAACATTTCAGTATTTTGTGTGTTTTTATTATGTGACTTTTAATTTTCCAAACCTCAGCAATGGTGGTGTAGACCTGTAGGATCTGCTCATGACCTTTGACCTGCCGAACACTGATCTTACAGGAGAGTTGATTGGCTGCTGGACTGTAGCGCTCCAGAGAAAAGGCACACTGCAGAGGAGACTGGCTACTGCACCACACCTGAGAGAAGGAGAATTCCTGCACCAAAAGATGAAGGAAGAAAAAACTGTGAATATTTTTAGTAGGAATCAATACGGAGCATATGTGCCTCTTCCCCTCTTCTCCTTATTGTTATTCTGCTGTTGGAGCCGCTGAAGCTAATTTACTTAGTGTCATGTCACTGACGGCCCTGCCAGAACACAGCCTAGTATGACAAAACAGGGCTTGCTATGGGTATGATTTGGATAAAAATGCGCCTGCGGTCATAAAGCTTTACGAAGAAAGGAATGGTGGGTAAACAGCATTGAGAAAAACACTCTTGAGAATGTGTCATCCAAAAACAGAAACAATTTGACAAAATAATACGAATACTGAAATATAGCTTTGCTGGTAAAGCAAATAAAACTCGTCCATACTAAACCTGACACCATGATGCTAAAGTGTTCAGGATGGTTTTCCAAGCAATGCTATGCGTTTGCTAGGACGTTGTTTTGGCCCAAGTCAAAATAAGCTCTATGAAGGCTATTAAATATGATTTGGGTTTCATTTTAACAAGTTTAAGGGATTTTTTGATTGTTTGGAGAGAAAATTGCTTTGAAGAGCATCTAAGCATTCAACCTGATGTATTATGCACTAAGGTTATAATACTTAATGTTAAGGGATTTGAAAAACAAGAGTATTATATCATATTTTGTCCATTCAATTAATTTTTGAAAACATAAATTTGACTGACATCATCCTGTAAAACCATACAGGTGGAAAAAACATCCTTATCTCCAAGAAAAAGACATTGAATTCCTACCATGGCCTCTGGCTAAACTACCTTAAACAGGGCTGCATTAATATTCATACGACCAGTCAAATGAACACTGGAATTTGACATCTCATTAATATTCAGCCTCATATGCATATTAACAAAACTCATGCATATTCATACGAAGCTGGCATCCATATTCATGAGGACAGCACCTGGCAGGTGGTGAAAGGTTTGATGCTCCACAGGAACTGGGGGATGTCCTGGATGGAGACCTGCAGGCTAAAAGAGTTCGCTCTAAAGAGCAGGGTCTTGGGTTCCTCCAGGAGGCGCCCTCCTCGACCCCGTTCCATGGATACCACCTCCTGCAAGGAAGAGTAAATAAAGATATAAACGCTCATGCATAAACACATCCTGACACATACAATACCCTACACCGGGAACAGAACTCAACTGATTGCTCATGTTTAAATTATTCAGCTGAAAAAACAGCCCTCCTACGCTACACAACAGTTATTTCCTGGATATGGCGGCACCTTTAATCTTCGTAACCCGAGAAGATGAAGCGGAAAGTGATTAAAAACCTCAACGCGAGGCTGACGTTTCCAACCCCTAGACCAACAAACAGGTCGAAGAAATGCCCGCATTGCATTTTTCATCTACAAGAATGGAATTACAATAACACCCTGGCCTTAATATAAAAAACAAAACCTGGCAACACAACAACTAATAAATCTAAAGATACAATGCCTTCAATTACCATCTCGGTCGAATACAATGAACGTCGTCTACCTTTCCTCTGTGCACGAATGCAACACACACACAGACAAAATAGCATGCAGAACAGGAATGAGAGACACTGGATGGACAGAATCGGCATTGATGAAAGGCACGGGTGATTTTGTGCTCTTTGCATCTATTCTGTGGGAATTGTTGACAATGGCACAGTAGCATTAAAAGCATTAGGTCTCTCTCTCTCGCTTTCTCTCTCTCTCTGTCACAAAAGACAGGAAAACAGTCTCTCGCTGTGATGGCTGCTGATCGATCCTGGCCTGAATTCGTTCAGTTTCCAGGGAGGAATTCATTTGCTGTTTTGTGAAATGCAAACAACACTGACAACAAAGAGTACAAAAGAAGAAGAAAAAAATAAAAATAAACACGGCGGGTGAACGGCTGGATAAACAAAGTGGAAGAGTGCTTTGGTGTGGAGAAATACAATCTTTGACCATTCACTCGTGAGTGGGTCCTTTTTGGGAAGACGACTTCACAGAAGCGAGTTCTGTCACACGCGTAATGTTTTTCTCTCATGGTGGAAACTTTCTATTTGCTTCACCTAAACCTCAGGTCTGCAGTTTTATAGAGATTATACAGATCATTCTACAAGATACATTGGGGTAAGTAAAAAAAAAACAGTATATATATATATATATATATTGATCAAAAGTGAAGACTTCTACACTTTTCTACATTATACATTACCATTCAATGGTTTGTAAAATAAATGTTTGTGTTTCTGTAAACAATACCATCTACAATAACAATAAACAGCTTTTGCTATGCATTATTTAGACATTTACTAAACAATTAAACAACAACCCAGTAACTCATTTTTTTCATTATTTTCAAATCACCACAAACTTTTGGCCTGTCCTGAAGCAAAAATATTTCCAATGTCTCCTTGCAATATTATTAAATATGCACATTTTAATGAAAGCTAGCATATTTCCTGTATTCTATCTCCACATTTTTAGCAGTATTATTCAAATTTTTTTTGTGTGTTTCCAGGTTGTGTCATCATTGTTACCTTATTTTTTCACTTTTTAAAGTATTACATTTTTGTATAAAACAACAAAATATTCTTTCAGATATTTAACTATTCATAGTTATTCAGGGTTTGTTTTTTGTATCACTTTATTTGTTTATATGTTTTGTGACATTTAACACCTTAAAACGTCAAAATATTTCTCTAATTGATAACTGAGAAATAATTTGTAGAAAGATGCACTTTGTAGTTTCACGACCTTCAACACAGGGCTTGACGTCAAACTTTCAAAAAAATTCAATTCTGGTACCGTTATACAAAAACATAATAGTATCCAAACACATATTAAAGTTTATTCATTTATCTTGATTGCAAAAACACGTGTGTGTGTTTGAAGGGAAAAATAATGCTGCTAATTCAGTTTGTGTACGTCTTGAGGCTTTAATGCAACACAAAGATATTTCCATAACCTAGAAGAAAAGATCCATGTGAAGCATTAAATATAAATGGCATATTATGCTTTCTTCATAAAGTGAAGAAATCGTAAGATCCATGTGTGCGCAGAACAAAGACTTCTCTGAAGCTGTGTCCCCTCAGCTAGACGTCACACCTAACAGAATGTAAATCACTTTTAATTAGCTCACAGAAGATATTCAGTCACGTAGTGAACGCATGAAGCAAGAGTGGCTCACCGTGTCTTTGTAATTTAAGAAGCTATTCTATCAGTTAGCTGGAGATGTGTGTGTGTGTGTGCATCAGAGAGAGAGAGAGATTGGTCCAGCTGACTTTCAGTGGAGCGTAAAACCAGAGTACCCACAGGGCATGACGGCTAGCCATAACACACTGCCCCTTGAATGCAAATATCCCATAATCCGTGGATTTCCATCTAATGCCATATGCAGTGTGAAGGGGATATGTATCATGACATTTAAGAAGCCTTAAATGCACCCTATAGAAAGACCACTTAGGACCAGCATGAACTGGTTTGAATAAACCAGTGGCTTCTTAAGTGCATCAGTAACCAAAGCGCAAGCATGTCTTTACACACCTGAAAGGCATGGGGAGTATCATCGACACAGTACACTCGAATACTGTAGTTGAGGAAGTTGGACTCCATGTTTCCAAACGCAGCTAGTCGGAGTCTCTTCCCTGCCGCCTGTGTGAGGGCCTCTCCCACTAAAGCGTAACACCCCGGCCTCTCCACCAACAGGTGGCAGCACTGAGTGTCCAACAGGCAGTAACAGGTGGTGCTCTCCTCTTCCACAGTCATGACCTCCTGTCACAAACACACAAAACACAGTCAACATTATATGTACTAAACTTACTACCTGGTCTGATGGCACCTGGGTGCACTTTTTACTGAGACACGAAATACCGACAAGTGAACACTAGAGGCAGTAAAAGTCTGACACCTTCTAGTCCTTCACACCCTAATTTAGAGAGCTTTGGTTAATTAAATCATGTTTTTTACACAATTACTTTACGAACATCATGTGAATTCAAAACAATATTAATATGCTGGGATATTTGAAAACTGATGCTTTTGAACGTTAGCATCACACATACCCAGCTTCGTATCTTTTTTCATAGATGGTAGGTTTGTTCGGTAGCTCACGGAGTACAAAGATGTATTTGAGAGGCGAGGAGCCCTGGTTTGAATCCTGTGTAACTACAGTTCGACAAAACTGTTCAAATTTGTATAAAAGGACGTGAAATAACATGGCTGCATCAAAAACATGCCTTTTTATATCAGTTGTTTATAGTTTTATATCAACAGGGCTGGATTTGGTGTAGGGCATATTTCCAACATGATACAGTATTAAGTCCCCAGATACATAATGAAATTAAAAATCAGCAATATGTACCTATATCCATGTCATAAAACATGCCAGGGTTCATGTATTGAAGCTGTGCTTTAGCGCCACTCAGTGGACATTTCTCTTTGAATCTGCGGTGAAACGTGCAGCAAGGCACGTAAAAAATGACAGGTACAGAGGTGTATGGTACAGAGGTACATATTATTATGAGACCAGGTTAAAAACGCACGCAGTATATATTACATTACGGTTTGCTATTAAGGACAATTGAGGTGACTGATTAATGTCATTCTCTTTCAGAGAGCAAGCTTAGCTAGACCAGTGCTGTCTGAACTCGTTCCTGGAGGGATGGTGTCCTGCAGAGTTTAGCTTCAACTTGCTTTAACACACCTGCATGGAAGTTTCTAACATGCCTAGGTGTGTAGCTTGATTAGCTGCTTCAGGTGTGTTTAATTAGCGTTGGAGCCAATCTATGTAGAATACCGGCCCTTCGGGACCGAGTTTGGACAGCCCTGAGCAAGACCAAGTCTAAAACACATGTGATCTAGGACACGACTATGATTATATCATTCAATTTTAGATGGCAAAAGCCTACAATTCTTCACAGTTCTACACAAATCTGTATTCATTATAAAACATTTTTAACTATTTATAACTTTACATTTTTAATCAATCAATCAATGAATCAATCACTTTTATTTATATAGCGCTTTTAACAATACAGATTGTTGCAAAGCACTGAATATTATCAAATAGGAGATTAGAGTGATGGTAATGTATAATGACAAGATTAAACTATTTATTTATCAAATGCAGAGACGGTCTGTGTAATCAAAATGACAATAATCACTAGAAATTAGCTGCCCCCAACTAAGCAAGCCAGAGGAGAAAGAGGCAAGGAACCAAAACCCCATCCATGAGAGAATGAAGAAAAAAAACCTTGGGAGAAACCAGGCTCACTTGGGGCCGGTTCTCATCTGGCCGGACGCCCAGCACCTGATTTCCAGTTCAATTTTAAGCACATGTCAGATTGTGCAAAGGACTTATAGTGTGTGTTTGGTGCATTTGGTTCCGGCGATCTGTCCGCGGAGCTCATCTAGGTGTTCTGATCTCCGATGAAGATCATTTCTTTGTGCTTACACTTATACTTTCTTTTTTACGATGTAACGAGTACATCATGTTTTAAGCGGAGTTTTCCCGGTTCCGGCTGATATAATTAATGCCTAACAATCCTTTAACGGATTTGATTAATAAATTTGTATTAGTGTGTTAAGTGTAAGCCAGAATTTTGACAGTCAGTAGTATGTGTTCTGTAGTGTGGTAGAGTATAAAAAAAATTATAAAATCTAAAAAAAATTATTCCACTTTTAAATAATTATAATAATAATGATATACTCAAAGTGTTTTATCATTTTAGATTTATTTTCTATTTTAGTATCTTTTGATATTGATATAAAAAACTATATATATGAAATTAACATAAATATAAAATCTAAAAGGAATAACTTCCTTATGCTTCTTTTTTGAGCTTTTGTGTATGTGTGTGTGTGTGTGTGTATGAGAGAAAGAGGACCCAGTTTTGTCAGTGAAATGTTTTTAAACATTTCATTACCAGTGCTAGAATGAGTATTTTTAAATTGCCTTCCCTTATCTTGAAAACAACCACAACTGTCAAATTCACAAGGGGCGCTACTGCTTCCTATTACCTTCACTTAACTGCAACACCAGTGACAAAAAAACACATTCAACCCAAGCAAAAGAAATGATTTTTTTAATTCAGCTAAAACATTTACAGTTTACCATAAATTATATATAATATGCTGTAATGTTTATAGTCCAAGCATGATTAAGCGATAACTTGGCTCCACAAGCAAGAACAGCTTCCATGATGATCGACTGTTTTTCATTTCTAGAACACGGTTCAATTGCTTTTAATGCAAAGTAACTAGGCCTCGTTGTCATAAGCACTGACAGCTACTTACTTTTGCCAACCCTGAGGCTTTTCACAGGCTGCTTCACTTTATAAACTCCCCAGTCAGCATAAAAGTATATACACACGTTAGAAAAAGGTGAAGATCTTTACCTGAAATTACGCTTCTCTTTTCTTTATAGCTCTGCAGATGGAAGCACAGCTTGATTATTATTATATGCATCTGGTATTTGAATGTCAGGAACAGTGGGTGTGTAGCGGCCAGCAGGAACTCAGAGTCCAGGGTCTCCATTTTACCGTCTGAATATAGCTGAAGCTAAGCATAACTTTGCCCCCCGGAGCGACCCGAACCATTTGCGATGGCAGAAAGCTTGATATTTCACGTCTAAACACACCATTGCACAGAAAGCATTGTCTATTACCTACAAATCAGTGGGTGCACATTAAAATGTGCTTTCAGTCTCTCTCTCACACACGGTAAAAACGCACAAAAAAGGTGTTATTCTCAATTCTGCGGGGACATTACTCTCAGCCTGCCTCTCACTTGTTCTGGCATTATGCCTGCAAGAAAAAAGCTCATTATTTCGAACAACCATCAGAGGTCTCAGAGTCTTTAACACGGAAGGACAAGGAGTTGATTGGTATTGTGATGTGTCTTTGAATTAGAGTGTCTGCTTTTGATTATAGTCTGCTGAAATGTCAGGTCGCATGCGCTCGCAGCTACACAAACACAAACAGAGATGGTTTCCCCAGGGGTCAGTTTGTGTCAGTGAGCTCCAGCTCAACTTTCATGAAGTTCTTTTAACGCGCAACACGAATTCTACTTTTATAAAGAACAGCAAAATATCAAAGGGAAAGAACAGTGTTAATAAGAGAAGCACAGACAGATGCTCCTTTAAAGTGCACTCAATGGGACGAGTGTTGTAGGGACAGAGGCATATCTATTGATTCTGTCATATAGTAACCTTCAGCATTCGTACTTCAGAATGACAGTTCTTTATAATTACCAGCACACAGTGATTTCCCATTAAATAACATGATTCAGAATTTACACTCACTCAAGGCAAGGAATGGCTTTACTATGTTAAAAGCAGTTAAAAGGATAGTTCATGAGTACTCTCATGAACGTGCACCAATGGCTGAAATGTAAAAGAATAAATTGTTGAATAAAGTTGTTATTTTCCTAGCTTAGCACATGGAATATTTTAACAATGTCCTTACGACCTTTATGGGCCTTACATATGGTAGTTGCATTGCTGTTCTCTTATTTAATCAAAATAATCTTAAATATTGTGTTCTAAAAAAATGCCTTAACTGTTTGAAACGACATGAGGCATTCATTTTTCAGTTAACTAACCCTTTAAAAACTATGGAAGCCAGTTTCCGCCACTAAATAAATGTATTTATTTTTTCTCAGGTTTGAGAGACATAAACTCGCAATTGCAAGTTATAAAGTAAGAATTGAGAGATATAAAGTCGTTATTGCGAGATATAAAGTCAGAATTGTGTGATATAAAGTCACAATTCTGCCTTTTTTTATAAGAATTGTAAAAAAACCCAGATTGATATATTCTAAGAATTGCGTGTTTATATCTCAAAATTCTATAATAAAGAAAATAAGTGAGAATTGTGATATAAAAAGTCACAATTAACTTTTTTTTTTTTTTTTTTCATTCATTGGCTGAATCAGGCTTCCATAAAAAAACTTTTATAGTATGTCAGATGTTTCTTACCTCCCAGCTGTTGTCCTGGGTTTGTCTCTTAAGCTTGATGCTCCAATCTTCTGAACTCACATCTGCACAGTGGGCTACTGTCAAGGCAACAGGGCAGGAAAGTGTCAGGCCAGGAGGGCCATATGTTACTTCTGGACTCAAAAGTATCTCCTGACCTTCATCAGACAAAGCACTGAAGATAGACACAGAAAGAAATATTAATTGATATTAAAAACAACAACAACAACAACAACAAAAAGATTAAATTAGAATCGCAGCGCTGCTAATACTGTTAGTTCCTGATGATTAACGGCTGTGTTTTTTCTCATTTGTAAATGGCTTTGCATAAAAGCATATGCAAAATTAATCTATGTTGAAAGTAATGCATCTGATTTCACTTAATTGGCATGACACGTCAGATGGAACATGCACACACAGGAAATTATACTCCTCTATGGTCCGCCTCCCTTAGTTACTGTTGCTACTCTCACAAGCTTTATAAAATGTCGCATAGGAATAAACTAGGGAGTTCGGTGTGGTTTTCAATGAAACAATTGATTGGATTCTATCCTTACGAGGGCTGAAATCAATTGTAACATTTAATTCAAGGAAAAGAAAAAAACACTGATTGTATCATCTCTGAACATTATATCATATTTTTGGATAATGTGTAATAAATAAATAATGAAAATAATGAAACTTTTCAAACACAGAGAGGAAACTGAAGGGCAGCAGTAAATACTAAAACTGTAATTGTAATTATACTTATGAATCAGGCAATCAGTATCCAACTGACTATAACAAGCTTGAGCATTTAAAGCACCAGATGGCTACAATATATACTTATAATAAACTAAATTTAACTGTCCATCAGTGTGGATGCTAATGTAATTGCTATATTATCATTCTGGATGTGAGAGTTTAACCCCATAATAACAGTACAAGCAGTGAATCTTGTCATGAATCCATCTTTTGCTGTCCAAAAATTTGCTATCCACTATCAAATTAAACTACTGATCAAGAGAACAACTTGTGTGTAACGCTCATGGGAAATCCTCGCTCAATATGTGCTGCAGTGTCAAAATAACAGTATTTATTTCCCCAGAAGATGCCGATGTTAAAATAAATGGAATTAGTTTGGTTAAATAAACAAGAGGGCAAGCTACTGCAATAACACCATGAACAAACATTAGCTAGAAACACAAGCAGATTTGTTAATGGCAACATGCCAAGTAGCTACACTGCTGTCCTTGCAAACACAAATACAACCGATTAGCCTGCAGACTCAGCGCTAATGCAGATATATTGTACTTTGCTCTGGTTGAAGTGATTCCAGAGGGCAGTTGGACTTGATCGGGTGTGGATCAGTCAGTGTGTGTGTGCGAGTTCGCTGGTCGATGGCGTTGTTTGAAGTGCTTTCTGAGGAGCCTGGTGACATATTGAGACAGTTTGGATGTGTTAGCGTCGATCGATATGACTGCTGTGGATCCTCAACAAGGATTAGTCATCTACAGCAGGGGGAGTTCAGGCTGGCCTGGATGGCGCCGTAGAGAACTAACACATTGACAGCAGATTACACAAACCAGACACCTGCTGTTAACAGAACCACGATGATTTACAATTTAGATGATTTACTCTTTTTTTTTTTTTAAGACTTATGAGTGGTGTTTGTTCATGTGAAAGTGTCCATTGACTGTCTGAGCTGAGGTGTTTTGAATAGTCTTTAATATGTTGTTGTGTGGGTGCTAGGCTGGGGTGTTCTAGATGTTAGCTACATCATTACCAAGCCCAAATCTCCATGTTGGAAGGTTTTATTGCCCACCAGGCAAAAATCCAATGTACCAATCGATGATAACACACTCTTAAAAAGTTTTTCATTAGCATTGATGGATCCATTGAGAACCTTTAACATCCACAGAAACTCTCCATTCCACAAAAGCTTTTTTTGGAGGGGGGTTACTTTAGGAACTTTCTTAAAGTTCTTTTAAGAATATTTTGAAGAATACTTGGAACCAGTTTAGTTAAGCGACCATTGAATTCCATGTTATGGTCAAAAATATATATATTTTTTTTCCAGAGAAAAAGGAAGTCATACATGATTGGAACAAAATCCAAACATGTACGACTTCCTTTTTTCACAATTTTTTATTTTTTTTTGCGTGAACTATTCCTTTAAAGCAATGGATTTAGACAAAAGCAGCACTAAAAATGATGCTACTGATGAACATACGGGCAGAATATCAAGTATTTATTCCACAACCAGAGCTATTTTTCCATTCTAAGCAGGTGGCGGGCAGAGACAGCTTTCCAATTACAGCGTTTGACACTGTACCATACCAACAGACCAGTCAGTCACTTAACCGCCTTCTAATCGCTCTCTCTCTGCATCCGCACAGTTTGTTTACATGTTGATTTATTTATATTGAGTAATTACCTGTTCCCTCCCAACATTCTCTGTCTATTGGCATTGTATCTAAACTCTTTTGTGTCTGAAATAAAGGCAATTAACGCTGATGAAGCAGCTAGGCTTGTTTTGCCATTCTGGAGAGGGGAGGGAGCATTACTTGACATTCACAGCCGTTTAATGAAACTCTCGCAAATGCTAGAAAAACATTCATGAACATAAAATGCACATCAAATGGAATGAAATGTCTCATAGTTGCTGAAATATCAGGAACAGCGATAAACAAATGCACAGCTGAAGGGGCCTCATTATTGATTGATCTGAGTGAATCTTTGGATGCCCTCTGTGCTTTTTAATAAACAGACCTATTAATTACAATGGTGTAGAGACTGTGATTAGAAGTGTTAAACCCCTTTAGATGTGGGGTTTAAATGAGGAAAAACAATGGTACATAACTATGGTGAAAAACTGCTTTAGCAGAGGGGTAATTATAACTAAAGTAAAACTAAACCCATAAAAATCACTTCTAAAATATAAAAAGTACCCAAAATAAAATAACAATAAACATGAAATTAATTTATTATATATAAAATAAATAAATAAAAATGCAGTAAAAAAGTAATTGTTTCTTGAATCCCTGATTGGGAATTTGTGTTTTTAATCTGCTGTCACCTTTTTCCTTCACACATTGACACAAGCCCAGAGATGGAACAGACTTCAACAAATTAAAACCAAAACTACTCCCTGAGGAAACCACCACAGGAAGCTTCTTCATTGCATTTTGTGCCGTAGGCATTATGGCCTGATCAATATGAACAATTATCTCTCATGGATCAAACTGCCTAAGAGAAGGGAAGTGTTTGACTATAAAGTACTGTTCAACTGATGCCAAATTTGACACAGGAGATCATGAAGCCATACCGCTTAATACTGGAAGTATTTATGTTATTTATACTGGTGCTTAACTGGACATGCATTTTGAAATGAACGTTTTGCAAATAAAGCATTTCGAGAGGAACGCGATACGAATTAATCAAACTCAGCTGGTAGCCCATCAGCTAATTATTCCCAATCACTCTCGCCCAATAGATTCTTCCCCCATTTACTATATAAACCCCAACTTTCAATCCTTCCATATCTCGCTTTAAGCATCCCTCCTCCTCCCCTTCTCCGCCTATTTTTCAATCCACGCCTCTGGGGGAGCAGTCTGGGACCGAGCCGAGCTTCGAACCCTTGCCCACACTAGGGCTCATACCACTAGGGTTCGCTGTTCTCCCGGGCTCACACCCCTGACAGCATGCCAAACCCTATAATAATAAAACTTATTAATGAGGAAAGCGTGAACTCTTGAAATACATATTGCTGCTAAGATTATATCTGCCACTGCTTTGTCACTATACACTGCAGTCAGTATGAACAGCCATTAAAAAGTGTAGTCTAGTTCTGTCAAGAGACTGCTAGCATTCAAGGTCCAGCCATAATTCATTTCCGCTAGTTCATCAAATGTAAAGAGGAGCCACAGCCCTAATAACAAAGAAATGCATCACCAATTGATTTACAAGATTAATATCCGCCAGAATAGCGAAAAACAAGCCTGCTTTCATTAACACAGTGTGAATCATTTCCTAGTAATACCGACCTTCAGTGTGATGTCCAGGTGAATCCACGGGGAAGTGTACAAGAGAGTTTTAAGCTCTGCAAATAGCCCAAAGGTCTGAGCAAACTCAATCCTATCACTGTGAACAAATAAAAAGAGTCTCTGATTGATCCTTTTTCACGACTCTGCTCTCAATAGCCGCTGTTATGAGGACTCTGGAGATCGTGCTGCTAAATTTAGAAGGTTCGGCAGATTGATTTCTGCTTCTCTCTTCTTCTAAGACCCTTCCCTCCACTTTCTGTAGATGCTTTGTGGTCAGATTGCAGTGTTGTGGATTGAATTTCTCCCCACCAGTCAACACAACTGTCAAAAGATAGGTTTTGACTGACAGTTAGGCTGAGCAGCTAGAGTTTGACTGATGGATCGCTGCATGACGGTGGTGTTGGCGCGTCGGATGGGAAATGTGGAAGCAAACAGCTCTGAGCTTATCGGACGCTAGCAGGTACCTTCATCTGCGGACTTGCTGAGATTGAGGTTTTCATCTATGAGCACGGAAGAGTCTCTGAACACTCGTGACCTTTGATCTCTATCAATCCCAGCAAGTCTACGACAGCGATTGAGGATTGAGAGCCAAGCGAAAGGTGCCTTCTGTCTGTTTGTAGGTGACATTCGTGAGTTTTACATCTTTAGTTTTAAATCCCCACTTGCAGAAGTTTGCTCATAATGTTAATCCCAAAGTTAAGCACCAGAACAAAGCAAGTGGCATACTGGGAGATTTCCACTTGTGAAAAAGTAACTGCATTATGATTTACAGTATTGTCCCTAAACAGTGTTCACTGCATCCTTCATAGTCAGCAGAGGATATCTGTAGAAGTTCACTTTACTTGACAAAATATGTAACCCTGGACCACAAAACCAGTCAAAGTTTTTTTTTTTTTTTTATTGAGATTTTTATATAATCTGAAAACATTAGACATTACAGTAGGAACAATACTTGGCTGAGATACAACTATTTTAAAATCTGATGATGATGCAAAAAAAGAAGAAGTTGTCGCAAAGCATCAAAAATTACGTTTGATATATTTATATAATTTACAAAGTATCTATATGGAACATGATCTTTATTTATTATTCAAATAATGTCTGGTATAAAAAGATATAAAAAAGTGGTTATTGCTACAAATACCCAAGCTACTTATGACTGGTTTTGTGCTCCACACTGTAAAAAAATTACAATTAAAAATCACCTTTTAAAAAAAATGTGAAAATGCTTTAGTAAAAACCTGTTAAATGGTTAATAGTAAATTCCTGTAAAATTTACAGGGAATAAAACCTAAACTGACATTCACAGAATTCCATGTATTGCATTTAAAAAAAAAAGTTAATGAAATTACGGTATTTAACTGTAAATGTAAGTTAAAACCATAAAACCTAAAATGTTGTTAGGGTTATCTTCTATGCCACAGCTGCCATTTTTTTACTGTATATTTTAAAGATTTTTTATTTTATTTAATTATTTTTTTTTTTACACTGCAGCTCCTTATCCTTACGTCCTTATCCTTATCCTTTGTAAATAATAAACAATCAAGAATAATGCAAATTAACTGTATAAAACAGCGGAAACCACTGAAAAACATTCAGAAAGCAGGAATCCTATAATTATATAATTTTAATTACAATTATTTAACGTTTTTTAAACAGCTTAAACACAGGTTTGGGCAAGGGGGATATTTAAATGTTACTGTGGAGATAGGGGAGCTTTGAGACGAAACATTGATAACCACTGATTTAACATGCTCACATCGTAGTGTGATGTCCACAGTGCTGGTCTCAGGTCGATTACAATGCCATTGTTTCAGAGTCACCATCTTTTTTCCCCCTTGTTGCGACAGGATGGCACAGCTGGCTGATAACCTGCTTGACTCGGATGTGTTTAACCACTCTCCCTCACAGGCCCAGCATACTAACACTACAAAAGTACACCTTTCTAAATGAGCCCCAGGAGAGCCGGTTGCACCTAGCTGCCTTCAATATACAGCCCAGCCGTCATAACTGCAGAGCTGCCTCTGAAACATAATGTCGGCTCTCAGCAGAGAGCGAGACTGACTGACTGCTGGATACAGAGAGCGGGGGCAAGACTGATGTTAAGAATGGGAAATTGAGGTACAGAAAGTAAGAAATGGGAATAAAATAAAAATTCCCACTTCTGATAAAACCAACGTGTTGTGCTAGTGTGATACCTACCATGACCACCTTAAAATGTTCCTGGATTGCCAGCTAGTTTGTGCTAGTGAACAACAGAGCTTTTTTCTTAATATCTTAAATCACTATGCTTCAAGTAAATGTATCTTGATTTAAGAAAGTTTAGAAATTTTCAATTTAAACAAGACAGACAAAAATACTAAGAAACATTTTTTGTAGGGTTGGTAGCTTTTAAGGGAAGACTACTAGGATTATTATTGGATTATTATAGTTAACTAAATATATTTACTAAAACTAAAACCATAAAAATATATTTGTCATAAAAGAAAAATAATCCAAAAAAAAAATTTATATGGGCTAGTTTCAAAGCAAAATAAAATTTTCATTTAGTTTTTGGTGTACTAAAAAAACAAAAATGAAAAGAAGTAATAAATAGATATATTACCCAAATATATTTAAAATAAAACTGAACAATTTAATAATAATAATGAAATCTACAATATAGTATCTACAATACAATAATTTGGCAAGACAGCATAGTTAAGTTTGACCAGTCTCCACGTCAAGCCTTAAAATTCTCTTTCCGCAGGCAACTCTGGTGATTTAGGAACAGAGCAGAAGTGCGAGTTGAATACAGGCCGGATTTTGTGCGTCAGTGTTCTGGATATATTACCTGGAGTCCTGCTGGGTAATGCTCATGTATAGTTCCCAGGTTGTGTCCTCTTCAATCGCACCGTGTGGCACCAGCAAACTCACACCTAGCCCAAGATAAGACACACACACACACACACAAAACCAAACAATTTATATGATCTGACAACATGATGGAATGGGACTCGGATGCTAAACTGGAACAAACAAAGTTCCTCTTTTGGAAACACCCTTAATTTCCCAGAAGCCCTTTCAGCGGAATGAATAGTTTGGAGCGAGGCTGGAATTTAGAAACAGCACAACATTTTTCTTGTGGCACTTGTGCATGACAACACGTCTTCTTAAAAATCAATTCCTTACGAATGCTTGTGTACAACGAACACACACCTTGTGAAGTGACAAGGCGCTGCAAAGAGTTGTTGGAGTCACTATTTGTCTGTAAAGGTCTTAAATAGGATGAGTGAAAACTCCAGCACGCTTCAACAGACGCACTAGCCTCTAACCTTTCTCACACACTTCTGCCAGCCTGTCAAGGCTCTTTACTGCATGTGACAGGATCAGAGGTGGAAAAGAGCAAGGGAGTGTAAAGCAGGGAGAGGAGAGAGAGAGAGAGAGAGAGAGAGAGGGATGGACCCTAGAGACTCCTATATCAATGCCGCCCTGCTGGTCTGTCTGCCTCTCTGTCAGTTGCCCCCTCTCTCAGCCACTGGGTGCTGTGTGCACAGCCTCACTAACACAGCACAGCCACTGGATATACTGTGCGTGAGTGAGAAAGACATGAAAAGAGAAATGGAGAGAGAATAAAGAAGTGCATGGTGTGTGCATGTCTGCAAACTAGCTTGTCTCCCCCTAGACTTTTGAAGCAAGCTATTTTGCACAGGACATGTAAAAATATATATATATATTATTATTTTGTACTTTTTTAACTTTGAGAACAATGTTGTCCGCATCATAAGAAATTCAAAGAAGTGAATTTTGTGGCTATAGAAAGCACGTTAAATGCAAGTTGCGTCTACTTTTAAGGTTGTAAATATGTTTTTGGAGAATAAAATGTCAAAATTTGAAAATAACACTACATTGCCATTCAGTATAAGACAATACTTAAATAAAAAAATTAAGCAACATACTTATTCTGAATTTGGGGTAAAAGTAATTTGTCTTTACATGTGTCACAAATTTATTTTTGTTGTAAATATGCCTGACAAGATTGTTACACCGAATGACATTTTAGTGTGTAAATTTAGTAAAATCAGGGAAAAAATGCAATTTTAAAATGCAACTTTAAGCTGAAAATTGTAACATTTAAAGCAGTTTTTTAAATGTAATTAAATTAATTATCTAAATTAAAAATTAAATGCTTATTTAGCAAGAAAGTATATATATATATACATACATACATGTATATATAATATTTTAGAATATTCATACCTATACAATTTTTTTTATCAAATAATATTTTATTTTAGATTTAAATTTTACTTTAAACCCCAGTAAGCCTGCAACATTGGATTCTGTCCAAATTCAAACTTCGAAGTCCAGTTTGAATCGAAAGCCAGTTCTTACATGCTAAATGTCTAACATTCTTAATAGACATGTAAATGGGCTGAGCATGCATTTAACACACACCTGCGTTGGGCACTACCAGTCGTCCTCCTCCGTGACCAAAAACCCCGCTGGTCCTGAGCGGTCGCTTTCCAGTCATCATACTGGAGACCAGCGCTGGCTGGACGGGAGCCAGCTGGCTCTTGCCTCTCCCACCCAGCGTGCCTCCACCACCTCCGATCTCCTGCACCACACCGCGAGGAAATGTTTGGGAAGGCGCTTTCGCATGATACTCTGCCCTTTCAGACACACCCAGAGAGACCATAAAGGAGCTGTGAACTTTGACCTTGAGGTCAGGAAGGGGGTCGAAGAGTGCAGGTTCAGGGATGAGCTCTTTCTCCATGGAGTCGGGGAAACAGATGGGGCCGGTGTAGGTCCGTGACACGGTCAGGTCTGGCTGCATGGAGGAGTTCATTAACAGAGGGTTACCTAAAACACAAAGTATGGGAGACAGGTCATTGACATGACACTCATTTGTTTTGTCTCAATCTATGACGCTATTCAAAAATTCATTTAAAATGTTAATCATAGATGGAATGACTTGAATACACATCTTCTAAAAAACTTGTTTTTACCTGCATTTAATTTTTGTTGTGATTAAAGAGTTAGTTGAAGACTGATACGGATTAGCATAAAAGACTGACACAGAAAATAAGAATAAAGTTGCTATTTTTGTTTTTTCGTAATCTTGTGTAAATTACAGCTGAACCACTGATGTCAAATGGACATGTAGTTGCTACCTTTCTAGAATTTACATTTTTGGGTGAACTACCCATCATTGTGTATGCAAATTGTATACTTAAAATATTAATTCAGTTAATAACATTATTCAATAAATTATACAAACCGACAATTCAGAATTTTTTTTTTATATCTTTTCTTTGACGTCCTTTCAACTGACTCAGACATTACTACAAACTATTTTAAACGCTACCTTCAGTTAAACATTGCACAACTACATGCCCAGTTGCATCTGTATAGGTCTACCATGCACATAACATTGTGTCTTTATGTTGATGAGTAGACCTTCACAGAATCCCACTGCAGAATCGAACTGAAACCTCTGCAGACTTCCAAGGAATTCAGACATCCATCATTCAAAAAGTTGTCTACAGTGCATCCATATGTTTTACATGTTTGTTTAATAAATCATTTATTATTAATTAGACATTCAATATTTATTGAGCGTTAATAATTTAATAATGCCTTCAGTTACCAATACGAGTGTAGTACTCTCAGCAACTTTAAACACATTCAAATTCATTTTACAGTATTCCACTGATTTCTTTCGCCCAATAAGATAAGAAAATGTGTTTTAAAAATGCACAGATTCTGTGTTGGCCCAATGCTAGTGAAATACGGCCCTGTTTTTGTTTGTTTTGAGCAGAGTTCATTCAGTCCAGTGGGTCAAGATTTCGCTGGTTAGTTTCAGGAAAAAAACAAAAAACAAAACACCCACACTCCACTAAAGCCCTTACAAAAGACCTGTATGTTCTGCCAATAATAATAATATATTTATTTCTTTCTTTCTTAGGAAAGCAACAACATTATCTATGCTATCAGACATTGGCTGTAAGTAAAATATTATAAGATGATCAAGCCTTTGCTGAGGAGCATGTTGTGAAGAGAGAAAAAGACTGGTCCAAAGTTCACTATAGTGATGAGAGCAAGTTTAACTTATTTGGGTCAGAACATTATGTTAAAAAACATTATGTTTGGTGTCAAACTGGGGAAAAAATCTGAACTAGAAGTGCATAAAGAAGAAGCAAGTGTTTGGGGGATTCATTCTGCAGCAGGAGTTACGCCTCTTATACAACTAAATGGAAGAGCGAATGCAAATGCTCAT
>JAUYWG010000059.1:6381554-6398917 GCA_034779775.1 Enteromius afrohamiltoni
TAATATATAAATAAGCATGCACACACACTATATTTCAAGATACTATAGCAGTCAATGGAAACAGATTCTTTCCAGATGGTGGGCGGCATCTACCAGGAGGTTCTAATTCATGGTAACCTGCCAAACCTGGATGTGTAGCCCTTACAAAACTCTTAGCATAAAATTGAGACAAAAACCTTTCTTTAAATGATGAATTGTGATAGAATCGAACGTCTCCAGTTATCAAAATGAACCATCAAGACAAATGCCACAACAATCTTTCGATTATTAGAAGCAGCTGTTCCAGCAGTGTGAAGTGATCCCACTTGTTTCATTACGAGCTCAGCTGAGAGCTTTGACAGATCAGGAAAATGCATCACACTCACACAGACACCCCTCAATCTGTTTTATTCATCAAAAAGCGATGGCTGAAGGAGAGCACTTCCCTAAGAGAGGTGGCGAAAAGAGGTGTGAGAGGGACTCATTTTCTCTTTCTCAGATTGGACGGAGGCCCATGAGGAAAGACCGCAGCTTGCACTTGAAACCTCTCCTTCAGCAGATCTATTCAAAATCTATACGTGTAAGTGTTGTCACGCAAGGCTAAAGGTTCCGATCTCCATGACAACAGTTGTCTTGCTTGATACGAGCATCTATCAAAGTCGTTCTCTGCTGTATGTGTATCGGCAGTGCTGTCAAAAATCTGTCGCCTAGGCAACACGGTTATTGCAACGATATTTCAATGGTTCTGTGGAGTCGTAAATGGATCAGTGAATGAGTCAAGATTTCCATAGTGATCAGACCTCTAGACAAATGTATTTAAAGTGAACTGCATCAACTGGCACATTTCAATTAAATCCAACTATCCATTTCATCCATCCATCATTATTGCTTTTTAGCAAATCAGACTGCTAATGTCATGTGGCCTAATTATTATTGAGTCTGACTGATATGGTTCCTTCACTATTTGGATCAACTCTATTCTTTTTTCTGTTTAACCATCCATCATTTCACTGATGTCTTTAAGCATTTGACTGGTACAGTGTGGCATCTATCACCTCACTGTGTTTAGCTCTTTGAAACTTCCTGTTGAGACATCTGGTGATACGCGTATGTGTTTGCGTGTCTGTAGTGATGGTGGTGTTTAGTGGGCCGAGGAGAGTGATAGCACTGTGAACATGCCCTATTACTGAACAGACAAGCAAGAGAGAACTAGTGCTCCGCTCTCTGCACCCCTCCATCAACATCAATCTCTTTTTCTGGGGGCGTCAGATGGGCCAAAGGAGAGGAGAAGAGAGACATGGAAAGTAAATCAAATAACACCCTCTAGCTCTGGTTTAAAGCCGAGACGCAAAGAGACGAGAAACAAAGTGAAGTGAGGGAATGTTCTGCATGAAGTTCAGAGAGGGAAAAAAAATTGTTTTTGGTAAGGTATGTTTTTCTTATCCAGGACACTAGAATAGGTAACTTAACTACGACTTTTCCCTCAAAAAATTCTTAATTTGCTGCTTATTAAAAGTTAGTATGGTAATAGTTAGTATGGTTAAGTTTAGGTAATGGGTAGGATCAGGGATGTAGAATAAGGTCATGTAGAATATGGCATTAATATGTGCTTAATTAGTGTTACCATTATAATTATTATATTCTGCATGACCATATTGTATATCCCTAATCCTACAGAATACGTAAACTTAACAACTATCTTAACCCTCAATTTGGATTTGGAATTTATTGAGAATGAATGTCATAATGTAAATGTCATAGTCAGTGGTTTGTAAATAATCCCAATTTTACCTTAAAAATAAAGTGTGGTCATTAACTAAGTGCTAACTACCATATCACTTTTACATTTCTTTGAAAATGTACATACTTTTTACATTTAAATTAGCACTAACTGCAATCTTGCTACCAACAACATATGTGTCAAGTCCATTAATTTAAAACTCAAACTGAGACAAAAACATTTAAAAAAAAAGGTAAATTATAATGGAACTGAAACTTGCATCTGTCTCTGTGGTACATTTTGATAAATGGAAACAACTGGGGATCCTAATAAAAATATAATCAGGACAGAAGCAACAACAATCTTCCGATCATGAGAACCATCTGGGTGAAATATTCAAAAACAAAACACAAATAAGAAAATCTGTAAGGAATACGGAATTTGTATCCCCTCGAAAAGAATAAAGCTTAGAACACGAAACAAACTGCATTTAACATTTGAATGGAGTTCGCAGGTTAAACTCTTCAAGCTATATTAACTATAGGAAACTATGGGGAAAATGAAATGTAGAAAGAAATTGCATTTGTTTTTCACAGTTCTGCCTTGCAAGCACTGTAATTATGGCATGAGTCATACATGCACTTGGATCAGTTTAAAGTTGTTGTTTTTGCTCACCTTGTCTGGTACTTTTGAAGCTGAAGGACTGAAATCCTCCGGTCAGCGCGGACGAGTCGATGACATCTACGCCATACTCACTCTGGTTCCGCCGGTACAGTGTTACAACGATGACCAGCACGACCACGGTAACTACACCCGCAGCCAGACCAGAGTACAGCGCTACATCATTACTGCTCTCCATATCAGCTAGAAAAAGAAAAAAAAAACATTTAAAGAGAAATAGTCTACACAATGACTAAGCAGTGACTTCGATTCTTTTGAAAATGATTATATAAAGGTATTTATTTATTCGCTCAAATTTCCATCAAATAGCTCAGGGATCTCATTTTGATAGATACAGATCCAACATAGCCACAAATAAATTACATAACCATAAAACACCTTCATCAAAGAAGTCTCGCTTTCTCTCTTAGTCTCTCTAATGCTCCCACATACCCAGACACCTCCAGCACTAATGAAAGTTCTCTAGTGATGGGCGATTACAATCAGCCCTCAACCGCACACCTGACTCTCAACACGAACACACGCAGGGAATCTGGCAAAGCAAAAACCGCGAACCTTCCAAAGGGATTTCGTGACAACGCAGCTCATTATATTATCTCATCTGTAGTGATTAGGCCCTATCTGCCGACTCCTTCACACAAACAATTCAACCAGGACACTCTGAACAACAGACAGAACAAAGAAAAGCTAGCAAGCTCTAGATGGTAGGGAACATCAGACAAAGCCTGAGGCTATGAAAACACTAGCCAGAAACATGTGGAGCTGCACTAACAGCAAACAGAGCAGGTTAATTGGGAGCTTTGGAAAAGTTTGGCAGGCTAATGAATCTCTTTTGCACTCGGGTTTAGATATTTGCTCACTTTTCCTTTTTCTTTTCCTTCTCCTTTGGTGTGTAACCACCTCATTCCCTTTATCTAGAACTCCACTTCTGATAACACACACAGGAGTTTCCTTTTTGTGGTTTCAATTTCTTAGTGTTTTTTTTATGGATAATTGATGAAATTAATTAGCAAGGAGGCATTAAATTGATTATTGACAGTAAAGGCTTTTTTACATTGTTACAAAGCCAGAATTGTGAGATTAAAAGTCTCTCACTCCCTACGCTGTAAAAAAGTTGCTGTAGTTATGCAGCTGGTTTGCCAGTAACTTACTGTAGATTTATATTAATCAAATTTATTGGCACCTGTTTGTTTAAACATGAATGAACAATAAACAAAAGCAAGTCTTTTATCTTTACAGAATAAAACTGTAAAAACAGCCTCATAAAAAGCATTCTGCGAAACAGAAAACTCAGCAACCTTTTTCTGTTTTCTCTGATATTGGTTCCCGGAAATGCTTTGCATGAGGCTGTTATTTCTGTTATTTTATTTAATTTGCCCTGTAAAGATAAAGATTTGTTCATGTTTAATGTTAATAATCTTACTATTCAAAATACCTGAGATTTTTGACGAGCATGATGCAGTAATGTTTAATGTGAAGCTTACACTGCAATGTACCCGAGAGAAAACAGTTTTGAGTGTCTAATCTTCACCAGTAAAAAAAAAAGTGTTTTGAAGCGTAGGCTATTGTTTTGCAGAACATTATATATGACATGAGAATACGTTAGGAAAAACATTAGAAGGAAAATATTTTTTTTTCCTTTTTTTTCTCAAACCTTGTCTGTGTTGTAAACACTCCCAGAGGGCATTACTACACACAACTGTTAATTACTGTAGTTACCTGAATATAAAATCCTTTCTTTTTCCCCTCAGATGTTATATATAATTTTTTTTGTTAGCTAAACAATTAGCATTAATGTTAGATAACAATAATTAGAATAATGACGATTTTTACCTAAATATGATTTTCAGTTAATGTTAGTAACTTCATGCATCATCAGTCGAGTGCGCCAGTTGTTCGGTTCACTGGAGACTTGCTCTGAACGGATCGTTTGAATCACTGAGCTGTCGAATCGAGAATAGCTGCAATCGGATCATTCCAATTCGAGAATGAATCGTTTAGTGCAATTTGCGAACCGATTGAGCAGGTTCGTTAAAAAGAATCAGTTTGTTAATGAATCGCTCGTCTGCGTCTCGCTCGGAGCATGTGACATATAGTAACGATATGTTTTATGAAATGCAGTGAAGTAAGAAGTACGATCCTTTGCTTAGGAATGGAGTAAAGTAAAAGTTGCTAAAAGTAAAACTACTCCGGTAAAGTACAGATACTTGAAAAATTTACTTAAGTACAGTAACATATTACAACTACTTTGTTACTGAGGATCGTTTTACTACATTCTTGTAAAGTAATAACTTTTTTTTAATATCAGTAAGTGACGATCATGATAACTCCCTAGTAATTACTGAAGTCATTGTAAACTTTGGAGGTTTTTGTAAGGGGCTGATTAGTAATTCATTTTTGCTAGATTTGGTAACACTTAAATCATTAGTAGTGGGTACCCATGATTTTCAGTTTAGAGTACTGATCCCAACAACTAGTGGTTTCTTTAGAAGGATGTAGTAACAATTCTATCGAGTCATTACTATCCAAAATATATATATCTTATATATCTCGAAATCGTAAAATGTCGTCAGCAGATATTACGGAGGATTTGGTAAAACTTGAGTCACTGGAGACAGAACAGTATAGTACCTCTTTTATTTTTTTATTCTGTGCAACAACAAGCAAACAAAAGAATTGTTAGGAAAGAGTTAGAATTCTGAGCTTACTGAGCTTACTATGATCTTTTTCTCAGAACTGCAATAATTGGGATATCACAATTATTATAAGTCAAAATTATGTTGTTGTTTTTTTTTTCTTCTTCAAAATTCTGTGGAAGAAACAGACTTCCATACGTAAGAGACTTCTTTTGAAAACATTTAATAAATCTCAAAACCCTGATCTTTTGAAGAAATCAACAAACATGAAAAGGCAACGTTTACTGAGCTGTTTGACTACGTTATAATCATGACGGGCGACACTGGCATTCCTCAAGCAAAACCTGTCAAAGATGTTTAATCTTTGTGGTGCATCATTGTCAAGTTAATGTGGCACCGTTTCAGTCATTGAGTCAGCACTCTGAAAGCTGTCTTTAAAATGTCATCGTCTTAATTGGTTTTCCAGGTTGTTTCAAATGGCGTCCTGGATGATGATTCACTGGAAACCTAATTGTCAGGGCATCAACCCAATGTTGAACAATGTCAATGTGGAAACGAGCTTATGTAAAGGTTGCAATGAGGTTGTTTGTCAAGCGTGACTCTGAATGATGGTAACAGTAAAAGGGGTTAATTACACAGACACCGTGAACAGAACGATCATATGAAGATGGATGATAGTGATGCAATGTGGCTTTATTACATCATGGTTCATATGCCTGTGAACATATTCAAAATGTACAGCATGCATGTAAGTATGCAAAAAAGAAAAACAGATGAAAGGTGACTCACCTTGCGGAACCTTCACATCATGGAGCAGCTTCCTGTCTGCAAAGAGACACGTATAACGTACTGTGAGACTTTTAGATGCTCTTGCACAAACAGTGCATATTTGGGTGCTGCAAGAATCCATTGGAGCTATAAAAAAATCCATTTGGTGTGACGATGCATAAGCTGATCAAAGTTACACTAGAAGAACCTTAGAAATCTTCCACGCTCTTTCAAAAAATGAATTTTGAGAATTATGTAGGAGGTAAATAAAAGACAGCACTGAATCAAGCTGTCTAAACACAGATCTACATATGTATGATGGTCAATGACAGGCATGTAATCTAGAATCGTCAAATCTTTTACACAGAATTACCACTCTCACACAGAAAAGAATGTTACGGATGCATTAGTGTGTGTGGTTGTGTGTCTCCGTATTAGGTGTAGGAAATTGGTCTCTGATAGGGATGTCTATCACCGTTGGGCTTTAGACTCATCTGCAGAGGATGGCGAGGTGTACACCCTCCTCCCTCAGGGGATGGAGGCAGGAAAGATTGATTAAAGAACTGTCAAGATGATGAGCGAGGAGGATTAAAACAGAAGATTTCTGCCTCTCCCAAGGAATTACAAAACGGCCTGTCAAGTGCTCCTCGTCTGAGGACTTGACTGACTGGTTTCATTCAGGCGCTGACAGCCTTCCACAGAGCACTTGTCTCCACTGATCTAAACAAAAGTGAGATGATTTTTTACTGCTCTGTGTCTGTGCTGCACAGAGGAAGTTGGATAAAATGTATAACAGAAAATCAAGAGCATATTGAGCTTTTTTATACCTTTTACAACCACACACAGAGTCATGTAAAGTAGAAAGAATTACACCATTCGTAGGTTTTCATTGATACGATAGGACATTTTTTTCTATTTAGCTGTTTAATTATTTATTTCAATCTAGTTTAGCCTGGTACGGTAATGATGGTAATATGACATATATATATATATATATATATATATATATGTGCGTCTAGTACAAAAGTTATTATTTATCTATTATTATTCATTTTTATATATTCTGTATATACAATATTTATAATATAAATTAAAATTATATATAAATGAAGAGTTTATTTGCAAAAAAAAAAAAAAAACACTAAACACCACTTTTTTTTTTCTGATTGCTGGGCATTATTCTCCACATATAGCAAGATTTGAGCCTTAAACACTTTTTTTAAAATACTGTCCACTTTCAAGGCATCACAAGTTCACGTTTCACTGCAAAAGCTAACAAGTCCATTTTAGCCAATCAGAGTGCTGTATTTCGGTCATTTTTCATTTGAAAAAAACATGATGAGAGGAGCTTTGTCAAAGCTGACTAAAAATTACTGAGTGTGGATCATTTCAACAAACTTGATGAACCTGTGATATCTTCTTCAGGGCTTAAAAGGAAATAAAAGATAACACGTTTTCATGAAAATCAAGAAGAGCGTTAATTATGGCAGGTCACATTAGTCAAGCTCATATCAGTACATCAGTGGTTTTTGCATTGTTCAATAGTTAATTACCCTCCTCCATCCCCAATTGGTCCTGATGATGACAGAACCTTGCAAAAGCAGAGTGCTACAATGCTGAGGGAAAAGCTCAGTATCTATTGTGTGTAATCACATCCATACAATCTATGATCACCACGACAACAACAAGGTTTGTCAAGCATCTAAACTGTCATCTGAGGAGATTTCTCACTATATAAATACACTATATAAAGGTTATTATTAATTCATTTATCTTATTATTGAGATGTATTAAAACTTACATTGTTTAATATACAAACAATAGTTTATTTATTTTATAATAAAAATGTATATATTGCTATTTAAAATTTGTCTGTGAGTTGGACACTTTTTTCTGGTTAAGAAAGAGACTATTTATCAACTTCTTCATTATTATTTTTTTCTCCTGGTTTTATATTCAATTGATTTTTGTGTAGGAGGGCGTTAAATGGGTTTGCATGGAGACAATCTATAATTTCTTATTTTTCACTGAATTGTACCTTGTACAAATACCAATAATATTACATTGAATTACTATAACATCATTACTGCATTAATAATGGAGATGCTAGAAATAATGATGATGACAGCAGTAATGACATAATGACTATTACCCACCTTGAATACAGAGGTCTCCGGTGCAGTTGTCCGTGTCCAGGGCGGCTCCATCACACAGTCTTCCTCCATGTTTTGGCTCTGGGTCTGTACATTCTCTGGTGCGCTGTCTCTCACATTCAGAACTACATACAGACCACATAGTCCACTCGGCCCAGCCACCATCCACTGTCACACACAAAGACAGACGTTTTGATTAGAGTGCATAAACTAGTTTACTATGCAGAGATTGCAACTAAAAGATTGGAATTCATACTTCCTCTCAGACCAATCTTATGTATTTGACATAAACGTTCTCTTGGAACGGTCACTCATTTTGTTGCTCTTTCAGCAGGAGGTGTTCCTATAACTCCAGGATTTTCCCTCGCAAGGTTTGTCTCTGACAAAAGCAAAAGACAATTTACTTTTGTCTTGTTCCATCAGGCTTTCCCCTTTACCCTAACGACTCCATGCGCTGCTGGTGTTTCCTCTGCGGCTAATCTAAATGCAAATGCCATGTTTGTGTGTCTCTGTTGAGTGGGCTACTGGGATTGAGCTGGGCTGGAGAGCGAGATTAAGTTTTTTTCGTCGCAGAGTGACTGGTGCCCTCCTCAGATAACTTTTCCCCCAACATGACTAGTGGTTCCCTTGTGATTGGTGCTTCCAATGAAACCATAAATTTATCCGAGCACAAGAGCACCCGAGGACCTGGCGACTGATAACTCTTTTTTTGCTTCCCTTTTTGCTTTCACTCCATCAGTTTTCTCTTTCTGCCCCTCAGTCTTTCTTCTTTCATATGTCTGTCTTGATTCCCTAAACTTCAACTTATGGAATTTCGTAATCCTGAATTCTCTTACCGTCAAATCTCTGTGTCACATACACACGCTCTCTTTCAGCTGTCTGTCTTTCTGAATTCCTTTCATCCCTGTTTATCTGTCTCGTTCCATCTCTCTTGCTTGCTATGAAGAGAATTCTATTGCACTTTAGACCGTATACAGAAAATCTGTGTGAATGAGTGCCACATTATCAGAACGCAGACACATATCAACTGTAAAACTCCAGAGGCTTATGCCACTGAAGTCAATTCAAATGCAGCACATACTGTTACACTCCTGCTTTATATGCAGGCTCTCAGACAGATGGATTAGCCATCAATTTGTTCAGAAAGCATGTTTAATTAACAAGGCATAGCAGTGAGGCATATTCACACCACCTGACCGCTTGGATTGTTGAATCAGATGGCAAAATGCACTTTGGGATTTTCAAGGACAAAAATCTGGAGAGGAAAGAGCACATTTAATGCAGCCAAATTTCCAGTAGAGCTACTGTAAAAGGATTGATCCCACCCGAAAAAAGTATTGATGTATGTAAGCAAACATACAATATATATATATATATATATACTGTACACGCACACACCTAAGAATATATGTTGTGATAAGAAGTAACATGCCTTAAATATTTTACACCCTAATAAGATAATGACTGAAAGCAATGATTCATACTTCAGTGAGTAAGTTCAGTAATGATTCAGCATAGTCGAGTTGGAAGATAAACAATAAAGACAGCTCATATTTTTTTCACAAATCAGACTAGACTCATCAAGACATATACATTTAAGGCTAACAGATTTGTTTTTGAGATATCCAAACCTATTCAATCCCATTCAGCTCGGACTGCAAGCTCACAGGTCAATGGTTCTGTGTCTCTAACCTGGGCATGGAGAGGTGCAGGTGCTCTTCTGAACAGACATTCCTTCACAGAAAGCTCCTCCATTAAGAGGAGCGGGGTTAGTGCAGGTCCGTGTTCGCTTCTGAATTCCCCTCCCACAGCGGACATTACACTCTGACCAATCAGTCCAGGATGACCAGCCTCCATTCACTAAAACAAAGAGAAAAAAGGGTAGATTAACATTGGCCTCATTCTGTATACTGCCACAAGAGGACATTAAAATCTTTTTAAATTAAATACATAGACATAACACTAATTTCTCTCCCTCTTACTGCTCACAAGCCAATGATTAACTTTTGTGTGTGAATTGGCTCTTTTAATATGTTAGTGAAATGTTTACAATGTTTACACAAATAATACACTCAAAATGGAATCATCACCTTCCAGACTTGTGCAATCTATGCCTACTTGCATGCTGCAGGATTTTAATAGGTCTATGTAATTAACTTGACTAATGACTTGATCATTTAATTGGTACATGAAACTGGATTGCACAGATATTACATTAGATGCCATTACATATTAGTCAAGACTACATAGAAATGCTAACAGCCACTTAATGAGAAAACTAATGACTAAAGATAGATTCCACATGAAGCAGACATATGAAGGACAAATAAAAATAAATAAAAAAAATCCACAAGTGGCAGTTTCATTATGATAAAATGCTTTTGTTTTGAACTGCTGCTAAAACATATCATATTCTGTTTATTAATTTCAGAAATTGTGCTAAAATTTGGGGTACAACTCGCTACCTCCAAACGGGCCTCCAAGCTATAAAACTAGCTAATTTTCCTTCTCTTAACTAGTGCATCATCTCATTAATGCTCTATGAACATTATCAAACCCAACAAACAATGCATTTGTTTCTTTAATAAAGAGCACAAATGAATTTTCTTGTGGTTGCTGAGCCCCAGGGACTGCTGGGAGTCATGTTAAATTGTAGATGCTACACTAGCTACTAAACGTTAATTGCGGATCAGTCAGCTAGCGCTCAATCACCGTTGCCTGCTTCTGACAGCTGATGTCAAAGCTTTTCAGTGTGTTTAATCAAGCCTCTGAAACTGCCAGCTCTAGCCTTCATCTGTGACTGACTCTTAGAAGCCACACAGAGGGAGAGAGTGTGCATCATATTACCTTACCATCAAAATATTGAGGATAAAACACTAGGAGACCATGTCAATTAGGCTAATGGAGCCTGAACCGTGGCAATGCTGGCCACACAGGGAGCGTTAGAATCATTAACTCATTATATGTGTTGACAAAAATAGATAATCGAACCCATACCGGGCGTCTAAGTGATGGCCTCATGCAGACACGGGTCTGGAGAAATGATGAAACGGTGTATTTCTACATTACGTCTCGCTTGATGAATTATTGGGGATTTGAAAAACGAGGGTGCTGTGTCATGGGTCGTGGCGGGATGGTGATTTATAGTTGATCGTTTTTTGTAAACTGTTAGAGTGAAGGTCGGTGTAGGTGACTAAATGGATGGGCGGCGCCATTCTGCAGTGTGCCAAACTTTCACACGTTGTAATCTGCAGTAACTCTTGTGAGATCCAGATGTTTCAATGCAACTTTTCTGGCACTTGCATACAAAAGGATGAGAAAAAGCTTGTTTCCTTCCCAAGCGTTTAAAGGGGTCATGCAAAATTCACTTTTACATACATTATTTGAACTGATATGTGTCGTAGTGTATGTACACAACCACCACAACCACCCTCACTTCAACCGATGACCCATTTTGGAATTTGTAGCTCTCATATTCCATATGTACCTGACGTACAACAGCACTGTAAGTTTTGTCATTGTCATTGGTCACTCTGCTTGTTTGTGTTTGCACATTCCCGACAGACTGTCAGCCTGTGCTTTGGGGATGCCACTCTTTTTACTGTTTAAATCATTACATCAGTAGGTGAAGGTCAGTCAGTGATTCATTCATTTAAACGATTCATTCAAAAATACTGAAAACAATGCAAGTGACTGCCTTAATGAGTAGTTTTAAAACATCACTTGAGTTAATTATTTGAGCCACTTGTTTTGTTCCTGAATAAATTGCTATTTTTAAACATATCACTTGTGAATGATTCAATGACTCATAATAAAGAATCGTTTTTTGAATGTCTTTTAGATTGTTCGGTCTGTATGACTCAATGATTTATTAATGAAAACACTGATTCATTCAGAAACAATATAGATTATTTATGAGTGAGTCATTGAAGCACTCCTTCTGTGTTTCTAAAACAAATTGTTTTAGTAAATAATTTGATAACTTGCTTATAAAGAGACTTGTTTTGTCCCTGAATAAATCAGTGTTTCTGTACAAACTAGTTGTGAATGATTAAGTGACTCATCCATAAAGATAGTCACTTGTTTTATTCCTAACTAATAAAATCAGCTGTGGATGATTCATGTAAACTGAAGAGAAAAAGTGACACATTTTAGAATATAGTGTACTAAATAGCAGCCAAAAACATAATTTAATTATAATTAAAACATGTTTCCATACCAAACACAATGACTGTTGCTGTGGCGCTACGTCTTCTAGCAACAATGTTGCTGGCCAGACAGGTGTAGTTTCCAGAGTCAGACAGCCTTGCTTCATTGATGATCAAGTTATGGTCGGCTCGAGTGTCGATATTGATGTCTTCAAGAGAACTCACCAGCTCTTCGTTCTTCAACCACTCAACCTAGGAAAAAAAAAAAAACAGGCAGATTTGACAGCTTAAAACCAGCCTTTGTGAGTAAATCCAGACATTTTAATGAAAGTTTACTGTCAATCCATCCAGCAGAGAAGCAATTCAACTACGTGGCCACAAGCAAAAAGTAGCTCTCTCTCCTGGAACCAATCTAGAGTTTTCGTATAGAGTTTTTTTGAGTTAATGTTTTTTTGCCAACCTTTTCTCGAACTTTACAACCGGCACGAGACCGCTTCTGACAGCCTATCTAAAGCAAACATCGCCCCCACATCAGCTCAGCCAATTAAATCCACGATACGTTGTCAAATAAGACACCAGTCATATCAATGCAACAGCATGCATTTCACATGACCTATTACATACTGACAGCACAATAAAAAGCATGTGCTGCATCAGACGTTTGCTTCTTTTTAGACCACGTTCAAACCCGTCACCTTGATCGGGTCACAGGTCACAGCTCATCAGAGCGACCTCATGCCAGTTTGAGGCGACTGCAAGGTCAAGTCCAGCCGAGTGTTATTTATTCAGCTCTGATGTTTGATGGTCTGATTCATTAGGATTTACAAACGTAGTGATGGCGTGACGACGCGCCCTCCTCGCATGGCTGATTGTGTAAAATGCAATTATTTGCCAACAGCCGCTAGTTCTAAGTCGGTCCAGAGGGGCGGCAGCCGTCAGGGCACGTGGACGTGGGTTGATTTATGTCACTGCGCGTTTGCAGATTAAAAACACAGCACGCCCCTTGGGAATCTATGTTTATGTGTAAAGTTCTCGCCTTTTGCGCTCGAACACCACGGCAGCAAATGCGCACGTGGGGCAAGCAAAATTGCTCGACTCCCTCTCTAAGGCCTTAAAGAATAATGAAGGGAAAAAAATCAATATATCAGCCATCAGATTGTCATGTGTGAGAGATTTCTCTCTCTCTTTCTCATCTTTGTGATGGCCGGAGAGAACTCTTTCATCATATGCTTTTAATTTCACTCTTTTCTCCGTTCCAGTCCAGAGCTCCCAGAACGGCGGCGACTGCATCTGTCCTCTTTTTTTCTCTCTCCCTCTCTTCCCTTTCCCTCTCTTCTGTGTTTATGGTTGGACCACAAAAGCTAATCCAGTGATGTGGCTTCTTTGACTTCATAATGCTAATTAACTCTTGTTGAAAAACATCACAATGCTATTAGTAACAGAAGTATATATATATATATATATATATATATATATGGGGTTGGTGAGATTCTTTCGTTTTATTTTGTAATTAGTCTCTTATGTTTAAAAGGCTACATTTATTTGATAAAAAAAAGATGTGTATATACACACACACACACACACACACACACTTTCATATATTTATACATGTCAGACAACTATCTCCATGAAATATTAATGACAGTCTCTAAAGCAAATACCTACTAAAAATAGCTAATACTCCATTACCCTAAATTTGTGTGCTGATAAATAATTTATATATCTGATTAATATTTAAATAGATAAATGTTTATACAGATTTCAAAAGATTTATAAATTCAGTTCATATTACATTGACACATACAAATATATTATAAAATGCACACGTTTTAACCTATAACAAAGATTGTCAATTAAAAAAGTATAAAGATAAATTATGCTGTTTATTTAGAGTTTCATATCTTTTAAATTGGGTAAACTGACAAATCAGAATGATTTGTTTCCATTATAAATGTGTCTGCAATATTGTGAGTAATGCAATGAGTAATACTGTAAATAATGCAACAGGTAAAAATCTTTTTAAACTACCTCAAATTCATTTAACCCTGTGTCCCCAGATCAAACACACCAAAAAAAGCCTACATTTTACCTCCAAAATCCCTCTCAAGAGGATCAGTATTACTTGTTATCTAAACTCTTTCATTTTCACTCTAATTATTTCCCTATCTGAGATCTAATCTAAAGCTTTTCTTCTATCACTGCCTCCATCTCCCTTCTAAGAAAAATTCCCTCTCGTTCTGTACACGTGTGTGTGTGTTTTGTATTCAAATCGCTGGCTGTTTCTGAGTCTGCTGTGAGCCTCTGGGGGGGAAAGCATTGGGTTGGAGGGAGATGGAGAGATGAGAGAGGAGATGAACATTGAGGGACAGATTCAAATGGGTGTGATAAGCCTCCGGCCAAGGAACAGAGAAAAAGAATTTGCTTAATGAGCACATTTGTTCCAATTAAAGGCCCATGAACATGGACCTCCACAACGCCACACCCACCAACTAAGATAACCTCTGATGTCACGCTAATTTAACCTCTTTTCAAACATCTTTTGCAAGCACAGACCAGCATTACATTGGTTATACAGGCCTGCGGGAGCTTTCAGGGACACAACAGCTTTGAGAGCCCATAGGGCATCAGGACTGCCTGGAAATCTTAAAGATATAATCTCAGATCACATTCTAAAGATGAAGGTTAACAGTTTGAAAACTTCATAGAAAAATAAGAAAGAAACTTTAAAATATTCAGCTTGAGCAGCACACTAGTGAATTAATCAGTGACCACTAGTTGATTCACCAAAGTTTTAACTAGCTCACTCATATATCCTATATACTGTATGCGGCTACTTTTAACCTTGTGTGCTTTCAGAAAATAAACTCTCTTAAAGTGATTTTTTAGTTAGTCTGAGAATGTTTACAAGCATGCATTACAGAAAAATTGTGTAATTTCTTTTTGAAAGTCATGAATATTCTAACAGTGTCAACTCCAACCCATTCTAAATTATGTGCTTATTTAATAGAATATGATGGTGGATAAATCAGTGATTTAAATGACATTTTATATATTTTAATATAATTATAATATATTTGAAATAAAATGGCCATCTTTGGCAATGTCTTGCTAAGGCTAAATTCACAGCTACATTATGTAACATACAAACAATAAATAAATTAATAATAATTACTATTTTATGCTGTTTCCCAAATTGAGATTTACTGTAAATGACATACAATACAAATATCATATTTACTGATTTATTTACATCACACATTCTAGATTTCATCTAGATGGTTGTCTCCTTGGAAACTAAAAACATTAAATAAAAACAATTTTTCAGATCATATTTTAAACATGTAATAATTTATATTATCATTATTATTCTAGATTTTCTGATTTTGCAGAGATTAAATACAACTTTTGCCATCACTTTATACACTCACCCTCATCCTGTTCGAATCTCTATGGCTTTGTATCACTCAGATTTTTAATGCAAAACACAAAAGAAGAAAATGCAAAATACTGTTACGTATTCCTGAATCTTGTGCTAGAGTTAACTAATTCTAATTTCTTGGTTGAAGATTTTAGTCCTCCTACCATCCGGAAGCTGATTGACACTCCAGCTCACCACAAGCCAGACTCCTCCATGTGCTGCTCCAATGTGCCATCTCCCTCTCCTACCTCCACTTCCATATACCTCCAGAGCTCCATCCTCCTCCTCTGCCTGTCCGAGCTGCTGCTCACGACCAACGCAAGCCAGTTGCCAGACGCAGCCTGACCTATTGCAAGCAGTAAGGAGGGCCAAAAGGGCCATTTCCGAGTCGTGTTCACAAATCATGGCCAGGAGTGCCGTTCCCGAGTTCTGAGTCCAGTTCCCAAGTCACAGCTAGGTAAGCCATTCCCGAGCCCCACAGATTCCGTTCCGCAATTTATGAAGCATCATTCCTAATCCCTGAGAGTCCTGTTACCCTTTTAGTGCCCATGCCTCGTAGACGTCTCCTAGTGGCCGTACCTCCAGTGCCTGCACCACAGAGAAATATAATGGACCTGGTCATTCCCCCAGAGGTCAATGCTTGCCTTGCTCCAGAGTCTCCGCTGGTCCAGTCCAGCCCTCCTGAGAGCTCACGCTGCAAGAGCGCCCTCCCGAGAGCCCGTCTGAGCAAGCTCCTCCTGATTTCCCACCAGACCTCACTGCTCCTGAGCACCCACATGAGCCATGGCTATAGCTTCCAGGGCACCCAACCTCCCTCCCCTGCTGTTGTTGCTCTTGTTGTTGGTGGTGGTGGTTACGACATGAGGATGTGCCTTTCAGAAGGGGGGTGTAATGTTATGTATTCTGTGTTTTGTTCTGGGTTTCCCCCCCATGTGACTACCCTTGACCATATTTGGAATTCCTGTCCTCGTTATTAGTTTATAAGTCTCCAGTTGTGTTCCCCAGGTGTTTTCAGTTCTTCCATTATGTCCTTGTGTATATTTACCCTGCCTCCCTTGTCGGTCCTTCATGTTGTTTTAATGAAATTAGTGTGTTAACACATTAAAAAGAGGCTTTTTGTTTATGCCTTGGTTTAAGACTGTCATTTCTACAACCACGTTACGTAAAAAAATGTATCTTATTTTGCAATCAATGGAAATAAAATGCAGTGTTTTGGACCCCATTACCTTTAATTGTATGGTCAAAAACATTTGAAATATTGTTTAAAATATCTTTTGTGTTCCACAGAAGAAATAGGTGTAAAATACACAGTGTAAAACAAAATCTATACACAATTATTATGTATTTTTTTGACATTTAGTTAAATTAAATGACAAAAGACATAGTAAAATATTTTCATGGCAAGACAGCTGATTCCTATATACATATCCCAAAACTGGATAACACATAAATGGTTTAGTCACAATAATTTAGTCATATCCACAAAAAACAAAACAATTTTTCAGAACATTGTTTCAAAAACAATGTCTTTCAAATCATGATTTGTGCTTTCAAATCATAATTTGAAAGCACAGATCAATTTTAACTAAGTTACATACTAGTAAATGCAAAAATTTAATTAAAAGTAAAATAGACTAGAATAGAAGTTGATACTAGTCAGTTCATGCTTTATAAAGCATTGTTCCAATAGTAATAGTCATTAGTAAGCAGTTTATAAATATAGCTATAAATGCCTTGTTACTAAATGCTACCTGACTTAATCATGAGCACAGCAGGGACATGTGTTAATAAAGCATGTATTAACACACTGAACAACTATTATCATGTGTCTAAATAATAAGATTTATTAATGTAAATTGT
>JAUYWG010000059.1:6416845-6440166 GCA_034779775.1 Enteromius afrohamiltoni
GATCACTTCTCACTGCTGTGTGTGTGTGCACTTGGATGGGTTAAATGCAGAGCACCAATTCCTAGTATGGGAAACCACTTGTCATGTCCTTTCCTTTCCTTCCTGTCCTTTTAAATTATTTAAAATTAATAGCAAATGTAAAAATTATGTAAAATTAATTCAAATGAACTAAATTATTATTAAAAGTATGTTTCGTTGTCATTTGTTCATGTTAGTTAATTTAGTTCACTAAGGTTAACATATGAAACCTTATTAAAATGCTACCAATACTTGTTTTAGTTTAGGTGATATTAGCTTTCCAATTCATGATTGTGCTAAAGTAAAACAAAAAATGTACATAAACAATCAGAATATACTGTAACAAACTCAAAAATAAATGTGTCCTGAAGTGTTTCTCTTCTCTCTCGCACACAACATTTTCGGTAACTCTCCGCTGTATCTGTCAAATAAAGTGTCAAAAGCCCAAAAATAAAATAAAAGTACTGTAAATCTATAATAAACTAGCTATTAAAAAACGAAAACTGTTCTGACATGCCCCATGAAATCGACCACATACGGGTGTGAAATTCTATTTCACACAGGGATATTTGGAGGAAGATTTAGGGTCTAAAAGTGTCTTGTGGATAAAAGAGCCACACAAGAGTGACAGGAGCTGAAATATCCACAGTGATTCAAAGCACACAGTGATTTAAAGCACTCCTCTCCCTTGCTCTTCACGTTTCTCTCGTGCTCACTCTCCATTTCTCTTTCTGTCACCGCATGTGCACACACACACACACACACGCAACAACACTCCAAGACTTTCCCTTTCTAATAAAACTGTCACAGACGTAATTGGATGGGATATTTTAGAAGCAATTTCCCCTGACTGAAATCTTAAGCATAATAGAGATTTCTGTTGACTTGTAATCCTTCCCTGGGAAACTTTATGAGTGTGTGTGTGCACAGGTGTGTTATCCTCTGGCAAACATACCTGATTCATCCTGATTAGAATGAATAGAGAAATGCCTTCATGTGCCGCTCACGCTGAGAAAATCACAGCCCTCGCACAGCCCCTCCTTCTCTCACTGTCTCTCACACCAGAGGACAATTTTATCACTCAAGTGTTTCTTTCATAGCTCAGTAGACTTAAAGTCAACATGCACTTTCCTAATATATACATTTGGTCTCTGAACATTTCATCAGTACATAAAAATGCACCTCAGTAATCTTTCAGAAAAATGTTTCACTACTAAAATTACCTTCCCTTTAGGTTAATAATGTTGAACAAAAGTCAAATAACTACTTAACCTATTCTGAAAACATAATGATAATGTAGAATTCAAAACAAATTATGGCAATAACAGCAGCGGATGAAAAGAAGCGACACCTTGTTTACAGTATATGGCTACACATCTAGGTCAGAAATTGGTTGTAAGCCATGTTCCAAGGTCATTCTCCATCAAGCATAAACTCATATATTGTAATATGGAATGTAAGTTTGGGGGTCAGCTTTTTTAAAAGTATTTTTTCAGACATCCAGCAGGAATGCAATAAATTGATAAAAAATTACAGCAATTTTGTCGTAAATGATTTTAAACTATTTTCAACATTGATAATGATATATTTCAT
Source organism: Enteromius afrohamiltoni (assembly GCA_034779775.1). NCBI lineage: Eukaryota > Metazoa > Chordata > Actinopteri > Cypriniformes > Cyprinidae > Enteromius > Enteromius afrohamiltoni. Next base: position 6,418,457 of record JAUYWG010000059.1, read on the forward strand.
GAGCAGCAAATATTAGAATGATTTCTAAAGGATCATGTAACACTGAAAACTGGAGTATTGAAAATAATATAATTACATAATATGTAATATATACAGTGTATACATAGATATTAAACATTTATCTTAATATGCAATAATATTTGTATAAAAATCTTTTGATGAAATAAACAATTTTTCTTTTAAAATGTTTTTTTTTCTGTCTGATTTATTCAAGATCAAATGATTTGTAAATTACAGAATTCAGATGTTTTTTTGTAAAATAAAAAATGCTCACTATTTTTTCTATTATACTATAATTATAGTATAGAAGTACATATCAGCAGGAAAATTAATTTTAGTGCTGTCTAATGAGAAATTAAAAGGATTCCGATGGCTCTCTCTCTGTCTTCCTTCTCTATTCTTTGTCATTCCAGACATGCGAACAGAACACATTATTTTCTATAAGAGAATTAATGGCACAGTATCTTGTTGTTTGTATCATCTAAAGCTTTGTGCTCATGGACACGATATGCTTGTTTTTAGAATGAACACTCCTACACACAGAGCACCAGGTAGGAGTGTGAACATCCATATTCACAAACAAGCACAAACATATTGGACCATGCAGTTCCATACTGTAATGTGTGCTAATGCTATTTTAGCACGCCCACAAACAAATGTATTCACATTTACAAGCAAACATACAAATCGCAACACGTTCAAACACAAGCAAACAATCAAGCACATTTGGACTTGCACACCACACACTTTTTTCCAGCCACCATCACAGATGTTCAGGAGTGCTTGACATGATGGCAGTCTGATGAAAGGGAAAAATAGTCATCCGACTGAGCCGCAGATGAAAGGAAAGGGAGGAAGGGTTGGGGGGGAGAGAAAAAGAGTAAGAAAAAGAAAGTACAAATGGGAGCCGGTGGAAAGAGCTACTTTAGACGTTGTTTAAGTCACTTTTGTATGCAGAATGATTCATATAACTGCCGCTGAGGGGAGGACCGTTTGTTCCTGACAGAAATGAAGTTTATTACACTCATACACACACTCTCACACAAGTGAAACAATCCAACTTCTCTTGGAATGAAAATATAGACTTGTTAAAGACCTTGTTTTGGTCCATTTAGCCAGGAAAATAATCTATATCTATATATATATATACACACACAGTGAGTACTGTAAGTTTTCAGACCTCTTAAATTTTTAACTCTTTGTTATATTGCAGTCATTTGCTAAAATCATTTACCCTAATTATTTCCCCTTAATAATGTACACACAGCACCCCATATTGACAGAAAAACAGAATTGTTGACATTTTTGAAGATTTATTAAGAAACAACAACCCTGAAATATCACGTTCCTAAGTATTCAGATCCTCAGTGTTTAGTAGAAGCACCTTTTTTTATATGCTAAGAAGTGTATTATTTTATCCAAAATTTAAAAGGCATGGACTAAAGGCCCAGACCAAAAAAAAATTAAAGTCCGGTTAAAGCTGTCAAATATTTAAGAGTTGTAAATAATATAATCTAAATATTTTTTCCCATAAAAAAAAACCAAATAATAAAAACGTTCATGCATTTTAATTCAAACAAATAAATAAATAAAAATAATAATAATAACAACCACAACCACAACCAAACAAAACAATCGTAAAAAAACAATTAACAATTACACTTATTACCACAAATATGAATAATAATGTAGATATTTATAAGAAGAAAAATCACTTGGATATATAAGGGTTCTGTATATATACATTTAGTCATTTTGCAGATGCTTTTTTTTACAATATCTAAATATTATTATTATTTGTGGTAAAGGTATATATATATATATATATATATATATGTGTGTGTGTGTGTGTGTGTATAGTGGTGGGCCGTTATCAGCGGTAACGTGCTGCCTTAACATGAGACTCTTATTGTGCGATAAAAAAATAACTTGATATATACATCAGAATTACTGGACAACTGGTGAATAATTTTCTTTACAATTGAATCAACTATTTCACAAGCAAATTTGGCTTGCTGTCTGGGAAGCGAGCTGGTAGAACGGCGCCAGGCTCGATCTCAGTGGATGGATGGAGCTGAAGGAGGAGAAATGGAGAGGGGGAGGGATTGCACAAGAGCGAGATGTGGATGAGAGGGAGATGGGTTTATTTATAGCAGATAACGAAGATCTGATTGGGTGATTGTAACGAGGAGATTGATTAGATGATGCGATGCAGCTGCGATTCATTCGGTTAGCACTCCTCCCGAAACTTTGCTATTATCAAAACATGCACTAAATTGCATTTTTGGTATATGGTTCTCTGGAGAGTTGGAAGTTCTTTATACAATAGATAAAATTCAAGTCAATATGGCTTACCTATGGCATCAGACTGTATGAACTGTTTTGGTTTAAACCTTTTATTTTTAAAAAGTGTGCTGTCGTGCATTTCAAGGAAATCAGTTTGTTTTGTTCGTGTTTGCTTCTCTCTGTGGTGGTATTTTTTTGCTACGTAGTGTTAGTTCTTGATAGAACTGAATAGAACGAAAGTGACCATGACATCCTAATGCAGTCTTGGCTCAGACACAATAACACAGTCCTGACTGCCTCTCTGAGGGGCATTTGATCTGTGTGTACATGTGTGTGTGTGTGACGAGAGAGCGAGAGAGGATGTTTTCGGTGATTGAGCGTATGTGTGTTTTCCAAACCTCCCTGTATCAAGCGCTCTGACAGCTATTTAATGTGTCTCATTTACATGAGTTGATAAAGCACCGATCTGCTCTCTTAATCCACAGTGTGACACGGCAGAAACGCCAAAATGGCCGGCCGCGTCCTCTCAATCCCCCCTCCACTGTCAGGGCCGATTCGGTTGCCACAGAGATGATATACGAGCGGCGGGCCACCCCAGCAATAACGGCGGACGCTAGATACATCTCACGCTACGGGAGCAAAACAAGATGTCACTGCCACCGGCTCTGAGCAATGAGTTTATCACACGCACACCTGTCTGTCACACTGAGAGGGTACGTTGCAAATCACACACACAAAATACAAACATGCTAACCATTCTGACCTGGAAGCGATAAAGGAATAGTGCTCTGATGGTTAGATTGAATCCATTGTTTGTGTCAAAGCCAAGACATATTTTTGAGGGCAGATGCGACTAGTACTGTACATACCTGTATTGAGATAGCTCAAACAAAAATACAATTCTGACATTTATTACTAATACCCTCATGTTGTTCCAAACTTGTAAAACCTTTGTTCATCTTTGGAACACAATTTAAGCTATTTCTGATTAATTCCAGGAGCTTTCTGACCCTAATATGATAAGACATTGAAGATAAATACAAAACACTAGTGGTCTCACACTTTTGGACCCCAGCTACAGTGAAAATATAAGCTTTGCACAATCCTCTATTCTGCAAATCCTGTGAAAATTGGTGCAAAGCATGCAATTCAGACAGAAAGAGAGAGAAGTGCACCTTGGGGAGGTTTGACAGACTGCTGGTACAGAGATGGTGATAACAGCAGTTCTCAGCAGAGTGACATACAGCTCAACCACGGCCTATAATCTACCACATGCAGATCGGCCTCACACCTACATACTTTTCAAAATACAAATATTAAGATCCCTTCATGCTATTTTTAAATCGTACTACAACTAAAACTAAATTAAATAATATGTCATTTTATGGAATGAGTGCTCATCACAAAGAAAGTCTTATAGGTATGGAGCGAAGTGGGTAAGTAAATGACAGAATTTTCATTTTTGGCTGAGCTTTTGAAAAGCTTTCATACTGCCTATTACAAGATTAAAGGATCCAACAAGTGATTGGACAATCCAACACTCATAGAGAGAAAGAGAGAGAATATGAGGAAGTGGGACATGGAGGTTTTGTTAATAGAGTATGGAAACAAAACAATAGATTGGTGTAAAATTACAGAATAAAAAAGTAATGTGATTGGGCTCCAGATTACTGCTGATGGGAAAATCAAGATGTCCCCAAAAAATCATGCTAATAGCAGCATGTCAGGGCCCAATAATGAAATGTTCACTGATTCTTAAAAAAGCAAACACATGCGAGAAAACTCAAAACTAAGAGACTGTTCTAATAGCTAGCGAGCTATCTACATAAGCAGCAATTTAAGATGCACCTTTAACATGAATGCTATACTGAAAGGTAAGAATCTAAAACAAATTTTCTAATTCATCAAATTCTAAGGCAAAAAAACCCCATTGTGTAGTATGTATCCTTAGAGGCAAAAGGAATAAAAGCAATGCCAAATACTGTAATCAGTACATTTATAATTCAATTTTACTCCAAAATTCTGTTTGCCATTTACAGATGTCCCACCAATATTTAAAAGTCTGGGGTCAGTGAGACCTTTTCTCTTATGCTCAGAAAAGGCTGCGTTTATTTGACAAATATTGTAAACTGTTATTTAAATTTAAAGTAACTGTTTTCTATTCTAAAATGTAATTACTACTTCAGTTTCTGTTCTTTTATGCTAATTTGGCTCTTAAAAACTATTATTATCAAAGTTGAAAAGAGTTACGTTGCTTAAAATTTATGCCTGATACTTTTTCTCAATTATGTGATGATCAGAAAGTTCAAAAGAACAGTTTTTTACAAAATAAATCTTTTGTAACACTGATCAGAAGTGATAGCAAAGATATTTGCAATTTATATATATGAATATATATATATAAGATCTTACAGTTATCAAACCTTTAAATCATGGTGTATACAGTATTTATAGTATTTAGAACATCACAGCATTTCGCTTGATGTGTCTGTATTAAAGTCAATGAGTTGAGTCTCTTGTAAATGACACATATAGCTGTGCATATGCAGGGTGTTCCAAATGAGTCACTTACAGTATGGAACACTATACTAACTAAATGGTTCCATTTCATGCTGCTATAACTGCTCACTAGGTTTAGAAACAGAGAGACGGAGAGAGAGACACCGCAGTTTCTAAAGCTGATCGTAAATATCATGACTAAGAATAAAACAGCTGCTAGTACATAAATTTACAAAGCAGAACTGTAATTACAGCACTACTCAAAATTCAAATGCAGGGCCACAGTCGTTTGCTAATTAGTACAAACAAAACATCCTTAAGTAACACTGACATTTCAGAAAAGGTTAGGAAGTGTCGTTTTTGTGTGTGTACTTCCGTCAGTCTGAATATAATTAGAGAGAGCTCTGTAAGGGCCGACTCAGATGGTAGAATTTACACAAAGTTATGTTAAATCTATGTTGCCGTCCCCTGTGATGCTATATAAATACTCTTACAAACCCTTAATGCTTAGTCAGAGAAGAGTGATTATTAATGTGACGCAATTTAATTACAAAATGCGTTTGATGGTAACATCAAATGCTGGGGAGAAACCACAAAAACTTCTGAGCGCATTAAAGTTTGCTAGGATGATGGTTCAAGGAACTTGAGAAGTACACAGAAGATACCTCCTATCATCCTCAGAGCACTTCAGATGGTATGAAATTCCTTTGAAAAGATTCTTGGATGTGTGGAAGAGATTTAGCGAATAGACAGCGAGGGTCCTTCCGGAGTGCTCGAGATCGAAGACTTTCTCTTTTTTTTTCCATCCGTCTCCAAAGAGCTTCCCACTAAGTGATATTACTGAGAGTCGCTTCTTTTTCTAATCGCAGTCCCACGGGATCAAAGTTCTCGGGAAGCCCCAGAGCCCTGTTCATATATCTCTTTTTGCCTTTGAAAAAGAGAGTGAATTATTGCATTAGTTGTAATACTTGTTCTAGGCATGCAAAAACATCAGAAATGAACAGCAGCCATCACCATGAAATATGTAAAACAAGTATATAGTAAAGTACTGATGTAGGCAAGTACTCACACTAGGGACTACACACAATAGACATCAATAACACTAAATGCTACATTTAATGCGCATGAAAATGTAAAATTTAAGGACAATCTGTTCATTGTATTAAACTGTTGTGTAAATCTGTTCATACAAGTCTTATTATGTAAACCACTGCATTGAATACAATACAAAAAAGTACAAAAACAGCCTACAAATGATTTATTCCACAATGAATGTTATCAGGCTGTACTTCTGTATTACTCTTGAATTAAACATGCCGTTATTCGTTGATAGGGAGTACCAAACATGTAAAAATACAATAGGGTGAGAAGGAAAATGTTTTAGAGGAAACAAAGATTCTTCAAACTGCCAAAATTGCACATGGTAACTTTTTAAGTGGTCAGTCCACTTTAACTTTGTTCTGTAATCTTCTAAACTCTGGTAAAAGCCTAAAAAGCACTGAAAATCTAAAACCAAGCTTTTAAGCCAGACAAAAGCCTTAGCTGTGTCGAAAGTTTCATTCAGTTCACTTAAAGCTGCAGTATGCAATTTATTCAATGTCAAAATACTTTCTCCAATGCATTACAGTACAAAAACAAAAACTTTATCCAAAGTGAAGGTACAAAAACATTTTCCCGTTTTTTTTTTTTGTTTTTTTTTACCAAAATGTGTGACATTACACATGAAACAGAAATAGTTGATTCAAACTATTTATTTTGTGACCAGGAAGATTTTTTAAAAATACTTTTATTCATTGCAAGTATGCATCGAATTGATTAAAAGTGACAAAGACTTAAACATTGCAAAGCTTTCTATTTCAAACAACTGCTGTTCTTTTGAAATTTCTGTAACACTTTATAATAACTGCACACTACGAATCATTAGTTACGCATTATCAAATACTCAGTTCATCCTTTGTAAACCATTGTTCTAACATTATTATGCATTAGTAAACAGTTTACACGTGCATCTATAAATGCCTTGTTCTTGAGCATATATGTATATTATTTAAATTTTCATTAATCTTATTATTTAGACACAAGGAAATAGTTGTTCAGTGTGTAAATAAACGCTTTATTAACACATGTTCCTGCTGTAATTCATGATTAAGTCAGGTAGTTCTAAAGCATTTAGTAGTTGCCAGATGTCTGTTTTTGTGAGCTCATCTAAAGTGAGGACTATTTATACCTTGTAAAGCATTTATAAAGCAAATGTAAAGGCTCATTTATATTCTAAACAGAAAAGTTAAACAAACACAACGCAGAGGGATACAGAACACAGAAATAAATTTTCAAACTGTACACTTGATAAATGAAAAACAAACCTTCAATTTCATCCCAAAAAAGCGTACAGTTTTATATTTTTTTGCATCTTGAAATGAATATTTCTGTATCCCTCTGTGCTGTATTTGTTTATTTTCTTCTGTTAGGAAGATAACTGGCCCTTTAAGTCCCTTTGTACATTTAGATATGCTTATAAATCACGAACCAGGCATTTATAACTGTATTTATAAACTGCTTGCTAATCACTATTAATGTTGGAACAATGCTTTATAAAGGATGAACTGACTATTTATTCATGCTTAACTAATGATTCATAGCGTGTAGTTATTATAAAGTGTTACCGAAATTTCTGTTCATCAAACCATCTTTACAGAACACAGAGAGGGGCATCTGCCCACTGCATCATGTGAGACAGATCTTCTCTTCTTTTTGTTTAAATATCGATGTTCTACACAGTATATATTGTGAACATACACACTTTTACTGTATATACAGATACACACCAGCAGTTATTTAGCCAATCCATTTCTAAGGACCAACAAAGCACAAGTAGAGCATAAATAACAACACAGTCTCACTCCAACTCGTCACATTTTTCGATGCTCAAGGTGTCACGAGTCGAGCTGGCGATGAACGCTCTTCAGCGAATACAGGGAGACTCAGAAGCAGAGATGCACAAAATATAACATTTATTAGAACAAATGGCGGGGTGCTGAACAAACGGACATTCACAAGACTTCAACAACTTCAAGACTTCAAACGATCGACATTTGAACATTTCAAAAGACACGGTTTAAATACAAGACACAATCAAGGATAAAGGGGAACACCTGGACACACACGGCTGGAAGGGAGTGAACACTAATGAGCAGAAAAAATACGCAAAACTGTATGACTAAGCGTTGGAGTGAGACTGTGTTGTAAACAAAGTGATACTGGAAAGAAATGTGGATGGTGATCACAGGGAAGATAAGAAGATATGGAAAGAAGAGAAGGGCAGAGCAAAGACAATAATTGAGATTATTGGAAACTGGAGAAGCCAGAAGAAAAAAAACAAAGCCAAGAAATTAGTAAAGATGAGAGATGTCAAAAATTAAGAAGAGAAGAGAAGAGAAGAGAAGAGAAGAGAAGAGAAGAGAAGAGAAGAGAAGAGAAGAGAAGAGAAGAGAAGAACTATGAACAACCGAAAGGGTTTTCTGAGCTCTTGATGAGCATGACAGGCACATTAATCATGAATCACACTGAGCCGTGAGACACTAGAGAAATGGAGGAAGGAAAAAGAGAAGACGGAAAGACGGCTGCTTTCCACACTCCGTCTCCAAACCTGCTTCTCTAGAAACGTTTCCATGCAGATCTGCTTTTAAGGGGTGTATAGAGTTGACACCAGGATGAGTGTTCAGATGAAATCAATCACTTGGAAAGAGATTTCAAGAAAGCACCTTTACCATAAACCCACCCAAAATAACATCTTACATCTCCACAGCATCAGTAAAAATTCATGAGCTTCATAAGTTATAAATAGATGGCAGGTTTCGAAAATGCTTTATGAATGCCTCCTTCCCAGACATCAAAAAGCAAGAATCTACAACAAGAATCCAAATCATGATAACCTCAACAGTTCTTCTGTCCCAGGATGTTCTTTGCATGGTCCATTGTCCAAGCAGCAACCCTTCATCCGTTTGTTTTCCTTACACAAAATTCACTCTGTCATGCTAGTTTTATGTCTATACACCATCTATTCAAATATGTCACATGATATCAAAGAATCATGACCAAAAGGCTATTGTAGACAAGTCTCCACAGGAACCTAGAGAACTGGGTACTGAAAGGCTGTTTTTGCTAAATGAAGGTCGGATTCCAGTTTCTTTTGCTCCCAAGGGAAGTCCCTTTGAGCGCATCCTGTGGCAAACATCTGTCTGAATTACGAAGACACTGCATTCAGTCCGTGTCTGTCTTGTGAATGCCTTAGATCCTTAGCCAAATCCCTATCTCCCTGTCTCACTCAGAAAAGAAAGAAAATCAGCAAGGGAAAACGCATTTCATGTGCTTAGTTAAAGACGAATTGTGGGATTTCTGCACTCTGAAATGAAAAATAACTTGATTTTATGTACGTACCTTTGGCTATAGTACATGATGAGCTTATTTTGGACAAGAAACACTCCTGTAGATAAGTAGAGCCATGTGACTGAAATGCAATGCATTAAATCACACTTTATTTTTTTCATCTTGCTATTTCTGACAAAACTGCTTATAATTATAATAATACTGTGATGATCTTAAACAAATCCATTATTGTATGTATGTATATATATATATATATATATATATACTAAAATGACATACTAAGATATTTTTATTAACTGAAATGAAACACAACTGGGAAAAACTGAATGCAGCAAATTTAGTGTTTCCTGAGCAAAGTTTTAGATACATTACATATTATTATATATTATTAAGATGAAACTGTTTCAACCTTTCCACTGATAATGGTTTCCATACAGGTTTCCCCCCCCCAAAAAACAGCATTATTCAGATGAAGGTTTCAATGCGTGGCAAAATATAGAAGAAATCAGCATTTTTATAAAAGAAATACCGATATATTTAAAAACCTGACATAAGCTGATCAATGTGTAACTCAAGAAACCACTCAGCATATTCTCAATACATAATCTGCAGGTATGTTTTCTTTTTTTTTGCCATAATAGATCCATAATGACTGTTATTTTGAACACAATATGCAAGCCAATTCCGTTCACTCTCCCCTTTCAATATCTCAATTCATTCATTACAAAAACTCTTATCATCCATCAGGCAGAAAGGCTTGTAATTACTGCCTTTAAGTAAGTGGGAATCAGTTCTCCCTCTCTTTCCCTCCACCTCTCTCTGCTCGCTTTGCGCGAAACCAAATGGAGCCAATGTAAAGCGTATCTCCTCCCCTAGTCTCTCGATTGCATAGCATTATTAAATGAACCTCAGAATATATTACAATCTCACTTTCCAGTGCTCAGACAGCTTTAGGAGCAGAACAGATAAAATATACCTTAAATGTTGTCATTTTGTCATTTCATTAAAAATCTGGCAGCAGAGAGGAACCGAGTTCCATAAAAAAGTTAATATCCCTCAAAAAGAACGAAAGCGGATCGTTCTGGTGAATTTATTAATGTCATTATTCTCCTGTCAGTGCGCATATGTGGCATATGGAAAAATGTCACTCATAAAACTTGCACCTCTTACTTTTTTTCTTTCCACTTTCTTTTTTTTTTGCCCAAAATCCATCACAGCCTGAAATAATCATTACAGCAAGGTGAGACAGAGCTTTTAACGACTCTTACAAAACAGAGAAATCACTAACTGACACCCCACTGTCCTCTATAATGGAAGTTTGGTGTCTTCTGAGTACAGTTAAGGAAGTCACACCATGACATGTGCAAACTGCTAAAACTGTAAAAGACTGACACACACAATCTATGAGATGCCCGTACTAAGATACAGGAACATCAATCAAACAATTTGCCCTGCCATAACCAGGGAAAGTGCATCACAAATGTCACTTTAGACAGGAATTCATTTCAAATGTCTTTTTATTTTACATTAGCTATGAATATCCCGCATGAATATGACCTGGACATGTAATTCCGGAGGAGTCAAGGTAGTAAATGCAAACCCGTTTTTATTACTACAATTGTCAATACTCCTCTCTATCTGAAAGGAATATTTTTGGTCCCACTTTATTTTAAGGTCCATGTGCTATTTACAACCCATCACCTATGATTTTGGCCTCAATAAACTTGTAATTAATTGCTTATTAAAGGTTACTAAGGCAGTTGTTAAGTTATGATCCTGGGTAATATTAGGGATGTAGAATATGTGCTTTATAAGTATTAATAAATATTTTTATAAGAAACATGGCTACTTTTCCACAACAGAGATTTTACATCGAATATAATCTAAACTGTACACACATGCTATAGACATTCGCATGACTATCTTTTACTAGGATTGCTGCATTTCACAAAATCAAACACTAACAAAGAAAAAGAATTAAAACCCTTCAAGAATAAAAACACTTCAGTAAAGGACAGAGTGAAGCTAAGGGAGCTGACAACTGAGTTGGAAACCCTTTCCGCTGAAAGTAATTTCAGTGCGGAAACAGTCTGTATTAAATACATGAATGAGTGATAGCCTGCAGTATTTCCAGTGGAGCAGAATTCATATTCACTGAACTTCTGAACCCTGAAACACAGAGGGATACACACTCGCACACACAATGAATAAGCGCCAGGTAGCAATAAACCATCACTTATTGTCACAAAAGCATAACTTTCACCAGAAGTATGAAATGTGTATTTGAGTATCTGTTTTCATGGTATGGGTTCATGGCTAACAACCCTTTAATAAACACCTTTTAAAAAAATACTTTGGGAACCAACTAAAAAGTCAATGGTCAGTTTTGCACACTTGTGTTGGTTTTGGTTTTGTGTAGCTCAGTTGATATGATGCAATCTCAGAGAACTCAGATGCTCATAAAATATACTGTATATGCAGAAGTTTTCTGTACGCATTAAGATAAGTGCAAAAAGTCCACACATTTAAATAAACAAGCAGTTTGATTGATAATGACTGTCACACGTCCTTTCATGACACAACACGACACTGTTATTATTTTATACCCACTAGAGGGCGCTTAACTTTAAACTGTAAATATAGGTTGTAATAAAGTGTTTGCACAAATGACCTATAGGGTCGTTTTTTGTTGGAGGACAGGCTTCGTCATGTCTATACAAGATTCATAGGCTAGACCGGCTTGGATAAGCATGTTGGTCTATTTTGCATTCAAATTTCTGGAAAATTCTGACTATTTTTCCTTTTTTAAAAGCTGTTTCGCCATCTGTGCTGCATTGTAGATCAATTACGCTCCATTAGCCAATCACAGCGCTCCCTATTGACCTCCTCTTCAAGGTCTTCTGACTATTATTTCTAGCTGATTTCCACTGAAGTGACAGCCATTCTGAGCGTTTCAGGCTTGGTTTCACCCATTTTACCCATGTAATGGAGCCGCTAGTATCATTTCAAGTGTTTGTACTAGTACAAACATATATGTACAAATACACAAACGCTGCATGTTCTTCCCTGACAACATCCCTCCATTGTTTCCCCAGTCACATGTGCTGTCTCTCTCCCAGAGGTGTAACCCTCATCTCTCTTCATTAGTCTGTAATGCTCACTAATCAGAGGTTATAACCTGTCTCACCTCTCGGTTCCACTCAGCATCAGGTCCAATAAAGTGCACATTAACACGGTTCACCCTCCTCCGAATTCCTCACGCTCTAAACGTCTGTCTCTCTTTCGAGAAAGAGTCTGGAAATAGCATGAATGCACTTTCAGGGGGTTATTAAAGAGTTATAATGCAGAAAGCGAATAAAACATCCACACATAATCCTTTCTTTTTCCTTATACTCAATTAAAGCAGGGTTCCTTTAAGGAACACGACACATAAGTAGCCTATATTCAATCATACTAATGAGTCTGTACATGCTCAGCATAAAAACATGATGAATTATAGCTTTGGGCCTTAAGTGGAGAGTTAAAAAGTATTCATTAAGCATAAATTTCATGTAATATATCAGTACAGAGCCTAAAAAATGTTTTAATGGTGATTTACATTTGCATAGGTGACAAGGAGCTCTGTGATATGAATCAGATTCAATTATGCTAAAACAGAAACTATTAGAAATTTACAGGCGATAAAATCCCAATGTATATTCAGCAGAGGCAGTGCAGTAATGTATGTCAGGGATTAAACGAAACGATATACAAAAATGAGAAAAGCCAACGCTGGTCAAGGTGAGGTCACATGCTCATATGAAAAACATGAGACTGGTCTGAAGTGACCCATAATTAGCTTCATGTTTATTCATCCCAAATGAGGCACGAGAGGATGAGAAAAACCTAGAGAAAAGTATGAGTGTGCAAGTGTATTATTGTCGGATGACAATTTTCAGGAAGGAAAAGAGAGAGAGGAAGTGTGCGTTTGTATGGCACATGCCGATTAACGCTAACATTCACCAAATACCCGGGCTTACCGCTAATCCCTTTACACTGATGTGCTTTAGAATGTAACAGAGCCCACTGACAGACAGAAAACTTCCCTTTAATTGATCGTCTTCTGTTGAAAGTGGTGGCCGATCTTCCTCATTTGCTTCTGCCTAAAGGGATGCTCTTTTTCTTTTCCATGCATAAACATTAGCATCTTTTAGCCTTTTAATCCTGTGGATTTACCATAATCAATCAAGCATAATCAGACGCAAGCAAATCAGCCCTAATCAAACGCTAACGCTTCACACAATTAATGACCAGGAGCGCTTAGCTGCTTTGGTTTAGGCTTTCATTATCAGTGAAAGTGAACATTCATAGTAAAACTGTTGACTTTGCTGTAAACAAAATGAATTAAACTAAACCAGTGACAAGGCTGCCCAATTTAGGGAAATATAATCAAATTCAATTTGATTTAAAAAAATAAAAAATAAAAACTGGAAATTAGACACTAGGTTTGCTGTGCTAGTTTGTAGGGCTGCAAAAATACACTAGCGTTTTGTTAACGTTGCCAGCCACCACCAGCATATTTGATCATTTTCGCAAAAGTTTAATGGCCCTCGGAATGTTTTGTGGTATGAATATCTGAGACAAAGTACAAAGAACAGAGCCACACACAGTTGTATTCTAGCTTCATGCAATCTTTTTATCAACACTTGAATGTGGGTACTTTTCATGAAAAAAAAAACAACAACAACATTTTGAACAAAAGTTTTGTAAAAGACTGTGTCTGTGTCTGTGTCTTCTATCAACACATGCAAAGCTTGTAGAGTCTTCCCACTTCCTGGATCAGCATTTCATGTGGTAACATTAGGCAGTTGGATTTATATGCAGTTTAGTGCTTGATAATACTGCTATTTTACATGCACTCATAAAAATATTGGTTACAAAAGGTTTTTTTTTCACAGTGATTCAGTAGAAGAACCATTTTAAGTTTCTAAAATAACCTTTTTATCAAAAGTACAGTTTTCTTACGGTGACGAATACCTAAGGAACCTTTTTACCAATATAAAAAAAAATAGGTTCCATGGATGTTAGGTTCCATAACGACAACTAATAACTTTTTTAACAATGTATGCATCTGCTTACATACTTGATCTCTTCTTTTTTGCTTTTTCATCAAGATTTTATCCAGATGTTCAAAATTCAAAACTCGTTCAAAACTTCAGAAGATGTGCAATAGTACCTCACAAAGTGAAAACATTCAGTCATAACAAAAACTTACGCCAATGACAGAGACAGACTTAAAAATTTGGTGCATGTTGTGTTCTCAAATGCACATTGTATTCAAATCAAACTCACATTCTCAAGCAGATATTGAGATGTCTTGGAAGCGGAGTCATTCTGAGACACTGAAAACCCTGGATTATGAGCGGCTCATGTGTAAATGAACACAGTGCTTTCCTCTAAAACATACAGCGAATATATCTACTGAAATACTGAAATAAATTGCAGCCTTTGAGATTCAATAATCACACTAAGCCATATATCGATTTTATTAAAAAATATGGCTTATTTTGAACCGGTGTCAATACAGAAACAAAACTTTAGAATTAAATGGTGGTCATGCTAACTAGCCAAAAATTGACCCATTGGTAAAAACACAGACCAAACAGGACGATGGCCAAGTGTTTATTTTGCAAGAGCAGTTTTTGCAGCTAGTTCCACAGCCCGGCCTCGCTTTGTTACTGGTGCATCACGTAAGACGTTCGGCTGAGTGCACATACCCTGTGTTTTCAATCCCAGACTGAAGTAATCAAATCAGGAGCCGCTGGGAGATTAAATCTGGACTCGGCTGGTCAGCTGCCTGACCAAGCATTCTCTTCCACACCATTTCCTGTGCCAATCTTTACTATTATTCACACCCTCTCTTTTCATTCCTCTTTCCTCCTCTTTATCTCTCTCTGACAGTGCCTTTCTATTACTCCCTCTCTCCATTCATCGTCATCCCCTTATTCCTGCTTTCTGTCGAGAAGGAAGGTGCAGCAATCAGATCATTTACTTTCTGTCCTTTCCAAGAAACCTTATGAGCACTGTAATGGAATTGACTTTTGCCTGTGCGTTAACACATAACCCTTCAAACTGTACTTACTAGTCGTCATTAAAATTATTTAATTGTGTTCATTTTTGCCACTAATGCATGTCATCCAGCACTTATTTGAACTACAGTACTTCCTTTCATGAAATACCAACATAGAGTTGTACAGTACTGCAAATTCCGAGTTCTGACAATACTTGTCCATCCAAATAGTACCCTAAATATGCAATAGCTTTCACTGAATTTTAATCATGATGTGCTTAAAAAACTGATAAACTCTCTAAAATAAAAAGTATTAAAATTGCTATAAAATAGAAAATAAAAATGAAATGAAAATAAACTGCAGCTAATATTAACAAAAAATACATGATTAAAACTAAAAGAAAAAAAAAAGAAAACGTAAGAAAAAATAAAGCTAATTAAACAGTAATAAATACTTGGCTAATGGTGTATAAACAAAGCAAAATGTGTTTTTAGCCTTGTTTTGACAAGCATTTTGAAGTGCAAATCTTGCAACTTCATCAATAATGAGATTAAATTGAAGTCCTTAATAAATTAAACAACAACAGAAGATAAATCTTTAAACGTGACCCTGGTTGCATGTCAGCAGGAAGCATCTTCGATCCAGTGTGCCATGACTTTGTTCGGTGAGAGCAGAGAAAATTGATTCCAGTTGCACATAGCTAGGACAAATGGGACAGAATGCCTCCCGTCACTACAACTCTGTACCTGGTCCTTACTAAAATCCACCCGAGGGACTTTTACTGTCAGACAGGAATTTGACGTGCTGACTTTAATCATCTCTGTGAAACATATTAAAACATAGCTTTGAGTTTGCAGGTCATTCAAAGGCAGCTGTAAAACTCTCTGTAGAATATTAGATAGGCTTTCTGCAGCTAATCATGTCCAATGCTGCTGAATTCAGATTGAACCAGAAGGAATACTAAACAGACACGTACACTTTGTCTCTAATCATATCAGATCAGCTCATAGAGGACTCACTAAGAATGGAATGCAGCCACTAAAAGTGGCATTTAATTGCAAATGCCGTCCATGTTCTTTTAGCAACCAATTCACTAAAGAAATTATGCAAATTGTATAACAGTGTAAATGCGCCCACAGAACATGTTGAATGCAATTTGCATGAAGCAATTCCCAATATTGCGGGTCACTTCTTAGTCCTAGGTTACAGATTATTTTGATCTAGCATATAGTAATCCACAAAAAGTCTCATTTACACAGAAAGGGGAATGTGTCAATGACAAAGAGTTCATTTCATAGTAACCAGTTAAAAAAGTCTGAGTGCTCAGATTGAAAAAAAAAACTTTTTAGCATGTGTGGACAGTCTTTGAATCTGAAAGTAAGATGCGATTTAAAAAAAAAAAAAAAAAAGTTTTGATGGATGGTAACAGTTGAGGAGACATGCAAGGTGATTTTATTATACCCAGTGTCACTTAGCATTAGCTTACTTAGCATGTCTCCTCTTTTGCACCAGCTGCTATCCTCTAACCCCTGAACGCATGCTTTTTGTGCTGCACAACGAAGTAAAATCTTCCGTGGCAAAATCAACCCGATCTCATCACTGTAATCAAGAGTGTAATGAAGCATATGAATACACCATATCATTACACTATAAATGTCCCACATACTGTCATTAAATTTCACAGAAAAAAGAAGTTTAATCCTTTAGTAAGACAAAGCGGCAGCAAATGACGACCTTCTTTTCAAACACGATTATTAGAGGGAGATCGGTGGAATACCCAGTGGAGGTTGCCTCACGGTCAGAGGGACACATCCTCTCTCCGCCTTGCAGCTCCGCAATTAGTGCTATTGAGCGGAGCCATTCACTGCAGCTTACTGACCCTTACAGAGTGTCATCCCCAGTCCCGACACCTTGCTTCATTAGTGCACAGCGGCACTGGGGTAGTCTGGCCGTGCATATTGTTAAATGTACTATCCATTCCAACATACATAAAAAAACTATACATATTTAAATATATGTCTTATGTTATATTTATAGTGAAATATAATTGCTAAAATAGAATTCACGAAAAAATGTATACAACTATCTTTACAAAAAAAAAAAAGTTCTAGATAGTCCACTTTAGACATTCTACTAACAGTTAGTAACTTAGCAACTACATGTCAACTATCACTCATTAGAGTATTAGTAGACTGTCTGCTTAGTATCTTCTAACACTTTATATTACAGGGTCCACAACATGCAATACACTGATGGTAAGAAACTTTGCAAGTATGTGTCAACTTATTCTAGTAACTCTAAACCTACCTAAACAGTCTACTCTGACACGTGTCCTAACTACATGAGACGTGACAAGATTCCAGCGACAAGTAATTTGTGTGTTCACGCAAGATGTGACCCAACACAGTGATGCAACAGAATCAATTAAATATCACAGCCAATCAGAAGCCAATCACATAGTATGAAAAATACGGTGGACAAGAGAGCTCAACGCACTGCAAACTTAAGAAAACACATGCAAACAGAAAAAAACACATGCGAACAGAAAAAAACACATGCAAACTGCAAATTCTCACAATGCAACCAAACACAGAGAGGAGCTGGAAACACACGAACGCGCTGCAAACACAGAAACGCGCTGCTAACACATGAACGAATTACACACTTAACTTTGAAACATTATTTTAATGCTATGTTAACTAGGGTTACTCTCAGATGGGTTTGTCACTTTTTAAGGTCCCCCTGAAACCCCCAGCGTGTTCATGTGTTTAGACCACGTTTCTGTGCTTGCAGCGTGGTTGAGTGTTTGCAGCGCCTGTGTTGTCAAACTGATGAAGATTTCTTAATGTGTTGTCGTTTTTTTTCTGTTTGTATGTGTTTTCTGAAGTTTGCAGCACGCTGAACACTCTCGGCCATCGTAGAAAACTCATATTGGACAAATTAAACTTTGAATAAAATCACCTGAGATTATCTACTGTCATAGTTTGTATTGTGATGTTCCAGCCACGACGTCTCGAAAAAAATGTTCATGTCGCTGTCACAGCTTGTTAGGACAGAACCTCTGATTAACATGGAAAATATACCTTTTATTGCATGTTGTGGTCTTGCGTCGCATGTAGTTAGGACTAATGAGAATTAATGAGAATTAGTTGACATGTTACAAAGTTACTTATAAGGTCTAACCAAATATATATATATATATATATATATATATATATATACACACACACATTACTTCTGTTGATACTGTATAATTGTTTCAAATATTTTTAAATATAAATATAAATATATACACATTGTTGTGCATTATATATATAGATATATATATATATATATATATAGTTCAAAGAATCTTAAAAAAAGACCAATATCAGAATCATATGAAAACCTTGGACAACAGACTATTGCAAAACTTTTAAGAAAAACATTCCTTAAGAAAAGCAAGGAACACAACTGAAACCATGCAGGAAAAATAACTTCTTTCTCATTCTTACAAAAGACTTCATATAAACAGTGCCTCTGTGTGCCTGATTAAATACACCATCTGGTAGACTACAGGTGAGTGTGGGGGAGATACTGACCTTAGACCTCTTTCACAGTTGTTTTTCTCTCATTGAATTAAGAAAAAGTTTTCTCTGAGAAAACTTGCAGAAGACTATTTTTGCACAAATTACAAATTTATTTCATTAAGATTTGTTTTATCTGTAGTGAGTTCTCAGAAAAGAAATCCATCCTGATGGAAGTCCTCACTGAGACACATTCCACATGCTCTCAATGCATCAGAACACATATACAACCTCTGATGATCACTCATGTCGAAGATGACCCCTCCTTCACCTTCCATTTACCACTTAAGCGCTCTCTTGCTCAATTTCACCTCCTTTCGTGCCATTAACTGGTTCAGGTAGAGTCTCTTATCAGATCTAGCGTTCCACCCACTACTCTGCACCCCTCGGACAAGTGATTATGCTCTGCCATAAGGAGTCCAACTGCCTATAGACACTGTGAAGGAATCTGTTTCTGAGTACAGAAATATATGGGCTGGACATAATGTGACTTAAATGGGAGCTGGTTAGCTCCATCCAGGCCCTTACCACTGCTACTGCTACCCAGGCTTCCAGGCCTCCATCGCCGCCACGGACCCCGCCGGTGGCCGCGCACTTCAGCCCCGCCCACCTGGCTCTACCCGAAAAGTACAGTGGCGCCCCCGGGAAGTGCGATGGATTTTTACTCCAGTGCGAACTTTACATCAACCAGCAGCCCGGCAGTTTTCCTACTGATGACTCTAAAGTGTCCTTGATCGCTTCTCTCCTCACCGGTAAGGCACTGGATTGGATTATTGCCGTGTGGAGAGGACGCCGCATGACCTTCCCCTCCTATGCCAGCTTTATCCGACAGTTCCAGGAGGTTTTTGCTCATTCTGTGGACAGAAGGGATGCCAAGGATGAGTTACTGAGCCTCAAACAAGGTAACTCGATGGCGGCTGATTACACGATGGCCTTCCACACCCTAGCTGCTCAGACCGGCTGGGATAGCGACCCCCTCATGTCCCTGTATCGGTGTGGGTTACGGGGGGATCTGCAGGCCGATCACTGGAGGAATACATGGATCTGGCCATCCGCACAATCATCTGCTGCAGCTGCCATACCGCCCACACCCCGCTGCTGGAGAGCCCATGCAGATTGGAGCCACACGACTCACGCCGGAGGAGAGAGAGTGCCGCCGGGAGCTTAATCTCTGTATGTACTGCGGGCTCAGCGGCCATCTCCGCGCAAGCTGTCCCACTCTGCCTCCACGTCCCACAGCCTACCGGGTGAGTTTCACTTCTTTATCCGCTGTTATGAAGATAACTGTAAGCATCTCTCTGAAGAACAAGATAATACATACCAGCGCCTTCATTGACTCCGGGGCCACTGGGAACTTTGTCGATTCAGAATTTACCACTAAACATGGCATCCCTCTGATTGCATGTACCCCGATGGTCTCCGTGGCAGCCCTCGACGACTGACCCATAGGCGATGGGAGGATCACCCACCGCACACATGAACTCACCCTCACGTCCCCTGCCTCAGCCGGCTTTTTCTTCGTTAAGAAGAAGGATGGTGTTCTGCGTCCGTGTATCGACTACCGGGCCCTGAACAACATCACGGTCAAGTACAAGTACCCTCTGCCTCTCGTTACTGCCTCCCTGGAGCAACTGCGCACAGCTCGTCTCTTCACCAAACTGGACCTGCGCAGCGCTTATAACCTGATTCGCATCCGGGAGGGCGATGAGTGGAAGACGGCTTTCTCCACGACCGACGGGCACTATGAATATCTGGTAATGCCCTTCGGCCTTTCGAACAGTCCCTCCATCTTCCAGGCGCTGGTAAATGACATTTTCAGAAACATCCTCAACCAGTACGTCATCGTTTACATAGATTACATACTAATTTATTCAGAGGACCTCAAGTCGCACTTTCAGCATGTCCGGGCCGTGCTGCAGCTCCTGATCCAGCATCACCTAAGTGCAGCTCTCTAAGTGCGCCTTTCATCAGACCTCGGTGGCCTTCCTCGGCTACATCATCAGCGCCGAGGGTGTGGCCATGGATGACAGTAAGGTCGACGGCGTCGTACACTGGCCGAAGCCCCAGACTCTCAAGGAGCTCCAGCGGTTCTTGGGGTTTGCCATCTTCTACAGACGTTTCATTCACAACTTCAGTAAGGTGGCAGCCCCATTAACCAGCATGACACGCAGGGGAACAAAGCACCTGCCCTGGAATCAAGACAGTAAGGAAGCCCTCTACTCAGATGACCCCATTCCAATGCGTCCTCGGTTTCCAGCCACCACTCTTTCCCTGGTCTGGTGAGCCATCGACCTTCCCTCCATTGACCACTGGCTGCACCACAGTGAGAAGACCTGGGACGAGGCGCATGTTCACCTGCAGAGTGCTATTCACCGTCTCAGGATTCAGGCTGATCGTCATCGGCGTCCCAGCCCACTCTACGAACCTGGCCAATGGGTTTAGCTTTCCTCCAGAGACCTTCGGCTCCACCTCCCCTGCGAAAACCCAAGGTACGTGGGTCCCTTTAAGATCCTTAGACAAATCACACCTGTTTCCTACCGTTTAGATCTACCTGCCAATTATCGGATCTCACCCACCTTTCATGTGTCCCTTCTTAAGCCCGCTGCTGCACCCGAAGGGGAGAGGGACCAGGACGAGGTTGCGGCTCCGGACATCCCCCCCCTGGACCCAGACTGCGAGGAGATCTGGGGGAGGGTCTCTGTCACAAGCCGCGCCTCTGTGGCTCTCTCCCCGGAACTCAGCAGCAGGAACCTTCCCCCAAATACTGACGGCCTTAAGCTCATCCAGAGTGTTGGGTCTTGTGTCTCTCAACTTTCTCTTCAAAATATCCCACAGATTCTCTATGAGGTTCAGGTCAGGAGAGTTGGCAGGCCAATTGAGCACAGTAATACCATGGTCAGTAAACCATTTACCAGTGGTTTTG
>JAUYWG010000059.1:6448872-6489366 GCA_034779775.1 Enteromius afrohamiltoni
CCCCCCCCCCCCCCCCCCCCCCCCCCCCCCCCCCCCCCCCCCCCCCCCCCCCCCCCCCCCCCCCCCGCGGATGGCAGGCAGTGCAAGAGGGCTCACAGGATGGAGAGGTGACATCTGGAGGGTGTCATAATTATACAAGGGAGCCAGGCCGAGGGAAAAGGGACACTTCACAGTTGGCTCTGACACACAAGTCTCACTGCATAAACACCAGTGCAAAATTAAGTCAAACCCTCTCCAGCAGGCCACCTGGGTTGTTAATCATTCACACCAAAGCTATTTAGATTATTTCAGACTATTTCAGCATTTGGAGCTGAGATTTTTTTAGAATGTTTCAGTACCAGACCTAGATCTATCTATCTATCTATCTATCTATCTATCTATCTATCTATCTATCTATCTATCTATCTATCTATCTATCTATCTACCAGGAAACATGATCAAAAGTTAACTATGCCAGTCCACCTGATGCGTCAGATGCCTGAAACAATTATACTGGTAGCCAGGTGGGTACTCTCTAAATCCCCTTGTCAGGGAAATGGTAGAAGAGAAGCCAATTTCCTCAATGTTAACAGATTTTATTTTATCTCTGTAAGTAAACCATTGATAGTAAAAAAAAAAAAAAAAAAAATGTATCTCACTCATATTGTTTTATTTGTAATAAACAAACTGCATTTACATTTTATGTGAATGTTTTGTTTTGTTGGCTTTTTATATTTGTGCAGTTAGCACACACTTCACCTTTACACATATATGAGCTGAGAAAGAAGAATAAAAGCATGGGTTGAGACACAGAATCACAAAAACCATGAAGCCCTTACAAAATCTCCAAATTCAGCGGATTGAACAAGGAAAATCACAGACATAGAAAAGAGATAAAAAGATAAACATTTTAGAGAAAGGACAAACGAAATATCACAAAAGCTGAGGTGTTAGAAGAGAGCTAGACACACCGAATACAAACAAAAGATACAATAAAGAAGGATAGGGAAAAGATCTAAAACGAACCAGTAGCTGAAAGAGAAATGCTACAAGTTAAATTACAGCTTAAGCCTATTTCTTGAGTGATGAGATTTTGAAATGATTTAACAGTGTAATCTAGTCAATAATTAGTTTTAAATACAATTGAGTTAGGAGCGTGATCTAGCCATTAATTAATGGGATATATCAACATTTACTGAGAAAAGCTCTTATAATAAGATAATTCAAAAGGCATTCCCTTATTATGACACTACCAAAGGATTCATTTCTGTATCATTGAACATACTCACTTGCCTACAATCTAAGCATCTATTTTGACATTATTTTCAGAATTAATTGCACTAATTTACTGTTACATTGACAGCCCGAATTCACATGGCACACATTAAATTTAATTAAAACAAGGAACTTTCTGAAAGTCATGACCTGTTCTAACACATGATATAATAACTTATCGCTTATTTGCAAGTGATTCAAGCAATAGGGGGCTGAATAAACAAAGGATAGCAGAGAAGGAGAGCAGAAAAATAGCATAACATAAACAGGGAATCAAATTCCATCATAAGAAATCCTACACAAAAGGCCCTTGATTTCCCTGCTGGGACCACTATATGTAAGACAATGCAGCCAAGGAACTTGATCTGTTTGCTTTAATGATCCCTTTTTACAGTCAATTACATGTAGCACAATGGACAAGATGTCCAGAGGTGTGAGGAATGAATCGTTGTTTGGCGGAACACTAATAGCGTGTATTAAGAGATAATTACGGCCACATCCATTCAATGTAATGTGGCAAAACAGTTCCCCCGAAACTGAGGAAAATTAATTGCACACAAAATATGCATACACGTCTGGCGTCCTTACAACACAAACATGAGCAAATTAATACACCTATACATCAGAACATTAATGATTAATTTAAGCCCCCGGCATGAAAAAAGAAATAAATAAAAGCAATCTCCCAGTGCGACAACAAATTTATCTCAAGTGTGCTTTCTCATTATGAGAACCATGAATTCTGCTACAAATGAGGAAAGAATGTATGTAATATATGTGAAGAAAATTAATCCAATGTCAGTAAATCAACAAGTGAAGTCAAGCACAGTAAACGCTGTGACGGGTTTATTGCAGCTTTGAACCCACGGCCCTGTTTTTGTTGTGAACATTATGGATTAGACAACAGAAAGCTTACATTTCTGCTTTATTTATGGTATGTGATCTAGTATGAGTAATTATTTTGCAGACACTTTTATCCAAAGTGACATAGAGTTCCCCCTGAAGCACTGTTTAACGGTGGAAGCTCTTTAAAAGCCACTTATAATCTCTATACTTTTATGTCACACTTAAAATCATAGAAAGTAACAAATGCCGATGTTGGGACAAGGATGAATGGAAAAAGTGCAGAGAATTACATATAAAGTATAATTAATGCACAGAGTTAAACTAAATTACACTTATGGCCATTTAGTATTTAAAAGCACATTTTAAAAAATATGTTTTATAGCTTTTTGTTTGTTTGTTTTTAGTTTTATTTATTTATTTTTTTTACACTAGAAAAAAAAAGAGTCTACTTCTGTGGACAACATTCACTGCAAAACCAATAATAATAATAATAATAATAATAATACATTCAAACAGGTTTAAATAAAGTTTCAAAATTAAAATTAGAAAAATAAAATAAATCTGAAAAAATAAAAAAAATTAAACAATTTTATTTAAAAATTATTAATATATAATAATAATAAATAATTTATAAAATAAAATAAAATTCAAAATGCTTCAACACTCCAAATCTACACCTATGGACAACTGGGCATAGATCCACTCTGGCTCTTTGGAGTTCGAGTGAATTGCGAAAGCTTGTGGAGCTGCTCTCCACAGCAGTGAAGAAGCATGCTGGAGAGCGTCCATTCAAAGCACTCCAACAGAGTAGAACGAGAAGAGTTATCATCCAGAATTATTTAATTAAACCCCATGAACACGCAGCACGCCAACTGTGTAATGGGGATCAAATACTGGCCAGCTATCAAAATCTTCATCACAATGGGCCTAGAAGCACACAACACTTTTCCACGGTTCCGCACAAAATGACAATCACCGTGCTACTGAAAACACCTTTTATGTTAACACCTTTTCATACAAGGGTGCAAAGGCCACATGCAGTAACACACCTCTAAGTCTATGGCAAACTTGTATTCATAAGAGATATGTTTACTTGGGTAAACCATCTTCCTTACAGCATTTAAATTGACAATAACAATTGATTATACTGAAACGGCGAATGGAAATAGATATCGGCCGTGCTCATAAAACTATGTATAAACTCAATTATGGGGAATCGGGCTTGTAATTATTAACCTGTCGACTCTCTCAACATTAGATGGAGGGTTATTCCAGCAGGGAATTCAATAGCTTCCGTGCTTTACAATAAAAGCTCATTGGCTGTCATTTCTGATTCTTCCTTGTCATCCTGCAGGAACATAAAAGGCAATTATAGTGTCATTGTCTTTTTTTGAGACAACTGGGTTCCTGTCTTAGGCTCTTTTCACTGAAGTTGGGACATAATTACTAGAGTGGTATTGCAGTGTCTTTTGACATGAAGGAAGACATCACCACAAAGAGAAATGAATGTGTTTTCTACACATTTTCTCTGTTCCCTTCCCCTTATTTTTCTTTGTTCCGTTGGACAAGTACTTCGAAACTATCATAAAAGAGCCTCCCTGTTGATCAACTCGTAAAGACGACGGCCCAACTGAGAATCTAATGCACACAAACACATGCCGTAATGGAGGGCC
The DNA here is from genome assembly GCA_034779775.1 of Enteromius afrohamiltoni. Classification (NCBI taxonomy): domain Eukaryota; kingdom Metazoa; phylum Chordata; class Actinopteri; order Cypriniformes; family Cyprinidae; genus Enteromius; species Enteromius afrohamiltoni. The sequence continues at coordinate 6,452,646 of JAUYWG010000059.1, forward strand.
CATTAGACAGAATCATCAGAGCGGCCCACTGCTGAGATTCTCCATTTTACCATAATTCATAGTAATGATTATTTCTCAAACTTCACAGTGTTCACACTTTCATCAAAAGCACAGCCATTCAGTCATAATGACGTGTGCGCAGTCAGCCGAGACGTACAAAATCACTGGAGAGAGAGAATGGCTACAGAATGAAGTAATTCAGAAACTATCTGTGAAAGGTGGAGTTTGTGTTAAACTTCTGAAATAAAGGTTTTGTTCCATCGACAGCCAAATGGGTTACGGTGTGACTCATCGCTTGCGACTCTGATGTTGGTGCGCTGGGATAAAACGTGATTCCTCTCTATTGACTCTCAGCACGCTGGGTTATGAAACGAGTCATCATTGCTAGTGATAAAATGGAAGAACTCCCTTTGATCTCAATTGGCCACACCCCAAAGGAAGTTCAACTGGAAAGACAGGGAAAGCAATCGAAGCAAAATTTAAAGAAATGAAAAAAAACAACAACTAAGCTGTCTTCATCAGCTGTTTTTAGAAAGAAAGGCAGCTTATACACAGAGCCGTAAATCACTGAGAAGCTGCGCCATTGAATCACCCGCAAAACTAACGCGTAGCTTGTCAGTGATCTACAGCTCTGTTCATAAACTGGCGCTGCATTTAAAAACAGCTGACGGAGATTGACCGCTAATCAAAGAACCGGCTTTACTGACGAGATGCGCATAATATATCGTTCGATATATATCGCCCAGCCCTAACTCTGACTCTGCATGGATTCATCAGTTTCAAATCTGTCAAATATCACTAGAGGCTATTTCATAATCTCGACTCAAATCTTTCTCTTTGTATTTCTGTTTTATTTGTTTAAGAGAAAGCCTCCTTGGTTTCATTCTCTTCTCCGGTTTCCACAGCGCAAAATCATCTGGAATTTTAATACCCATCTCATCTTGAGCCTTTATCTTTTAAATTTTTCAAGCCCTCCTCTCAAAGTTACAAAGCACACTTAATAATTCACGACAAAGTCCTTATCAAAGAGATAAAAACATTGATGAGGACACACTGTGCAAAACGAATCCTACTTGAATAATACAAATGAATTTATGCATTAACACCAGACCATTAGTGCAAACTTTATCACAATGAACAAACAGACTACAAGGAAGAAAAGATGAAAAATAAACCATATATAACGAGCAGATGTTTTTCTTTAAGTCTAAATTTCAACTAAATATGGCCTGTCGCACACTTGTAAAATAAAAAAAAATGGAGGTTTGCATTAGGCTTAGATTTTCAGAGGATTGGTCTGCAGTACTTGTAAGACAATAGGTACAGGACAGACACTTCCTCCTGCTCTCTCTCTCTGAATGTGGCGTCTCTGTTTTCAGGATGAGCTACATTAGTCACCACTGAACAGGAACTGAGTGTCAGAATGATTTGATATGTGGCAGCCTGGATTAACTTTGGCAGAGGGTATCTGTCTCTTGGTGGATTTGCTTCTGAATGTCAGTGGAAACGGCAGTTTAGTGAGGTTTTATATATATATATATATATTTATTTTTTAACTTCCTTCCTTGAGTCAATTCTTAAAAAGTTTGAAGCACTAGAACAAAACAAGTTCAACTTGCTAGGACACACTCACACAATAAAGTCCCTGAAAAAAACACAATTTTGTAAATCGTATCAGACAAGCCTTGATAGGTTCATTGCAAACCTTGTCTCACCTCATTCTGAAACTTTGAGTTTCAAATGCGTAGGAAAGGCTCGGAAAACAGTTCAAGAATCTCGAAATACAGAGTGGAATATCAACAAAAACCAAACTACTGAATCAAATATTGACCACTGGCTGAGATGAAAGTTTACTCATAACCTCGTGTGTGTGTTTATTGATTCAGCCGTAGCACTTCCTTCCCTCACTGTATGCTAGCAATGCAACATCAAAGAGTTTAGAAAAGTCGGTACAGAGGAGTTCAGCTTCCACAAGCATGCGCTCGATCTCACAAACACACAGATCTACACGCATAATTTTTTAGGAGAATTCAAGGAAATGTAAACTTACCTATACAGGAATATCCAAGTCATTAAATAAGAATTGCAATGGGGAAAGAAAGAGAAAAAGAAAGATTAGAAATAAGTTGTCAGTTGAATTTATTTTTCTATGACACTTTGTATGATTTGTGTATAAACACACACACACACACACACACACACACACACACAGACAATATATACCTGTATACCCAAGTACATTTATTTCATACTTAATTAAAATCTATTAACGTATTTACTGGCTCACTTTATTTGGAGCACTACTTGTGAATAGTGCACATTTCTCTCCAGCAAAATCAAATATACTTCAGTATATCTTTAGTTTGACTTCAGACAACTGAAGCGCACTACGCACAAAATTAGTTACAATTTAGCAGATTTTAAGTATACCAGCTTAGTATACTAAAAGTACAATTGCAAGGTATTCTGATTAAATACATAGATATGTAAATGTAGTAAACTTAGCATAAAAAAGATCAAAAACATTTTAGTATATTAACTTTTCATTAGAGTATATAAACACAATGTTTTTTTTTTTTTATGCATCAGGGCAGCGTACCAAACATGTAACAGAAAAAAAAGAACATTATCTATAAACTTTGAATAAATAAACAAAGCCCATTCATGAAAAGTGCCATGAATTGATATCCCCTTTCATTTCTCCTTTTCGTCTGCCTTCTCCTACTCACTCGCCTTAGTGCATCTTCCTTACACACCACCCTTTTCTTTTCTTTCTGTTTTCAAAATCTCTTATTTCTCCTCTTTTGTTTCTAGGCAGTTCCATTAGAGACTGCAGGGCCCTGTTTCCCCCCTCTCACCATCTTCCGTTTCTGTATTTAGCTTGCTCATTCTCTGTATTTCTCTCTCTCTCCCCTTCCATTTCTCCACTTCACTCCGGTCCACTGACTACTTGCAAGTGCCACCGTGAGCTGACAGACACATTAAAACAATGTTAATTAACAAATGCCACTGAAACAACATCTATAAAAATGGCCTTTCTAAATTTGCAGACACTGATAAACAAACATTTCAGAATTAATTACAGCTTCACATATGAACATATGTCGCTTGTGCATGGCTAATTAAAGAATTTTTTGAAAACGAAGGCACTCGTAGGAACAGATGCCTCACACTGACACTAGTCACTGTAAAAGCACTGAATGATTTGATGGAGCTGAACTACTAATACATGTGTCAGGAGAAAAAAATACAAGATGTAACATTGTACTAACATTGTATTGGGATGCCAGAGTTTTCTAGATGACTTACTTGCCCAAATCAAAAGCACTTGTTTCCATGCACCAGTCACTTGTTTCTATGGTGCTCCGAGTCCCTCTGAAGTCGAGCTCTTTGACTGAGGTCAACTTGAGCGTGGTTTGATGCAGTGGGAAGTACGTTAGGGAGTCTGAGGTACAACCGAGCACTTGAGAAGTTATTTCGAACTAAAACAGTAGGGCCAAATCAAAGCGCTGGGCACTTTGAGGAAGCGAATGTGACACTTGGGCTCTTTGCTATTAGAGGAACGTGTTTGTGAAGTACGCACTCAGCAGGTGGCTCTGGATGAAGTAAGGTATGACAGAAGCTCAGGAACAGAAGTATGCACTCAGCAGGTCTCTACGAAGGGCGTACATTAGCATGGGGACAGCAGTATGTACTCTGCAGATGGCTGTAGGATTCAAGAGATCTTTTTAGAGGTACATGTCGACCATGGATTGATGCTAGTGTGCATCTCCATCTGGTTGCCACCCCTGAGTTGTCCTTTTTAAATGCCCCACTGGAGTTTAGAAACGGTCAACATATACACACCGAAAAGGCAGTGCATTTGCATGCTTGTGTGTGTGTGTGGTAGAATCAGGGAACAAAGCCAGTAAACAGTTCCATTTAGCCTGCTGTGCTTTCCTTCATTGTCTATTCATAGATCTAATTAAGACTTTCTTGCTTCCTTTCTTTTATGTAAGTGCAGTGTTTTCAGGAGTGGAAATTAGGCCTTTGCTAAATTAATATCATAAGTGCTCAAGCAGCTATGATCAAGCGTCCTATTAGAGTAGGCTCAATTAGATGTGTGCGAATGTTTTTCTTACAGTCGATTCCCTTAAATGGGTGATTTTCCATTTCACTTTTTCAGCCAGTTGACAAATAACACATCCCACCCATTCTCTAATTGGCTATGTTAAATATGGCAATGTCCTCTCGCTGGTGTGTGATTAGTTTATAGTGCAACTAACAAAGATATGAAAAATCGCAACGGTTACAGTCCAAATAGGCTTTTAAAAAGGCTACACAAAGCTCTTCCAGTGTCATTGTCATCAGTTAGGTTTAATGGCATTACAGGCATGTTTAGAGGCATTGCAAACAAAAAAAAATCTCTAGAAGGGAACAGGACCATTTGAAACAATCCCATGACCCTTTCATGCCTGAAAATGAATCTCAAATAAAAATAACAGTAGTTAATAACAGGGATAACAGTAATTTATCTTTCTCTCTGAGTAGAACAGCTAACCTGCAAAATTTGATAATATTTCTTTATATTAGAATAATTTATTCATATACATATATTTATATTAGAACATTTAACTATTTTAACGCTTTAAAACCTGCCATAGAACTAATCTGCTAGAATATATCTTATATATCAAAAGTGAAGTTGATCCACTGATGTCACATGGACTGTTTTACCACGTTTCTGGATCTGGATCATTTCAGTTGTATTGCTGTCTATGGAGGGACAGATGGCTCTCTGATATAATCAAAAATATCTTAATATTTATTACGGAGATGAACAAAGGTCTTATGGGTTTGGGATGACAAGACGAGTAATTAATTAATAACAGAATATTAATTTTTGGGTGAACTAAGCTTTTAATATGGCAATTTATTAGTTATAGTTTATTTCTTATTTTATATATATTTTCTTATATGACTTTTAATCAGTGCATCCTTAGTGTTTTTTTGTTAATATTCAAATGCATTTACACACTTGCTTGCAGTTAGGAAATGGCAATGAATAACTATGTTCCAGACATTAATATAATTTCTATAATTGATTTCAGTCACGTAACTGATGCATTATTATTAATATGAAGAAAAAATAGATTAGCTAATCTGAAAAATGTGAAAAGGTAAGAGAAAGAAAAATAGCAAAGGTGCATCTAATTTAAACAAACTCAGCACTCTGTTATCCCATACTGAGTGTGTGACAGCACATCCAGGAGAGTAGGAGAAGAGATGAGCTTCTGACAGAATGAGAGTCTTTTTCCTGTGACTTCCTCTAAGGAGACTGCTGTGTGTGTGTGTGTGTGTGTGTGTGAGGAAACACATCACTGTCAGTCATTACAACTCTCAGCTTCACAACTCTTCCTCAAAGATAGAGTTTATTTCCTGTCCCAGCAGGAATTGACCATTGTTATTCTACAAATATCCCTGACCAAGTTTGAGGGAAGAGGTGGTGGGTGTCATGCCCTAATAAAATGCCCCATCAGCATACATATATATATATATAGTTCTCCTAAAAATGAAAATTCTGTCATCATTCAGGGCATAGTCACAAACATCACGTTGGTGCATTGAAAAATGTGAGATGCGGACACAAACATTTTAGAGCTGTCATTCGTCACACTGACACAAGTGTTCTAGTATATGTTTACACTAAAAAAGTAACAGTCCAAAAACACATTGTGTAAACAGCCCCTTATTCACCTTGTCATTCCAAACCTGTTTTTTTATTATTTGATGAAACACAAAAAGAGATGAAAAACTATGAACAAAATTTAGTAGCTATTCACTAAAAAAACGTGTCCTCCACAGCCCTTGAATCACATTGTGCTTCTGAATACCGAAACTTGACATTTCTTAATCAGTTATGAAACACACAAGAACCAAATGAAGGTCATGTTTAAATATGCCTCAGCATAAATTGCATTTTTTCTGCAAATGATGGCTTGAATTGAGTTTTTCAATGGCTTCGGAAGAAATTGACAGCCCCTGAACATTCTTTAAAGAAAGTAAGTCATACGAGTTTGGAACGAAATGAGGGTGAGTAATCTTTTTTTTTTTTTTTTTTTTTACGCTGGAAAATAAAGGAAGCAGTATGCCTGTGGCCTAAACCGTTCATATTTGTGCATCAGCTTCCCTCTACGCTCCAGTGGAGAAAGGGTGTCTGTTCAGCATGACTGACTCAGACGGCCCAATCACCTCACTTGGTGTCTCAGGGTCCTCTGGGGTCCTTGCCAGGGCCCCCCGTTTTGTGTCTAAGATAAATTGCGACTCTGATTGACCACTGAAGGTAGGTTTTTACAAAGTCTGATTTGCTATTCATCAACGCCTGCAACAATCGTTCTCTCTCCTACAGTCGCTTCTGGTTTCTTTCTCTTTTCCAGACTGTCTGCTCTGCTTTCAATTATCTGGCTATCTCCATTTTCCTTTCTAGTCCTTCATCTTTTTTTTTTTTTTGCTTCCTTAAGAATGTTTCTTAGCCTTGTCTGGGGTGCTTCTGTCCCATTTCTTTCTTAGCTGCTTCCTTTTAATGTCTCAAGTGCCTTTCCACTACCGGCATTGCAAACACCCAAAAACAAACAAACTAATTAACTGTCCCCTATTCCACACTGCAGTGAATAACCACTGATGACAGAGAGTTTCCTCTGTTTGCCAAAGACGGGCACAAATCTCAGCTAGTCAGAAATGCCGATACTGCAAACTCTCTAATGATGGTCGTTTGGAAAAGATTACAAGGCACCTGCCTGAAACCCCCGCAAAAAAAGCAGCTGAGGGAGCCTTGCCATAAAGCCTAATCATCACTTACACTGCCAGCTGTGCGTTCCTTTAGATCATTTAATACACCACAAAGTAAATAAATGGGAACTCGTATAAATAAATAACAAGCATTCGTTCTGCGCTGCTGGACGCCATGTTGAATGTCACAGTCTTAACCTGGATATTTCCATCAAACTTTTGGGACACCACCACTGCGGTCACACAACTGCCAAATTAAAGGAGCAGTTTACACAAGACAGAATTTACTCACCCTCTTTTCCTTTTCAATATTATAAAAGTGAATGAGGCTGTCAATATAGATACATACCAACATATGATGCATGAAAAGTATGATCTAATATGAATAATATCATTGTGGTATTTTGACATTTATTGGGATCCATAAAGTATCAATACTGTACAATAATGTATATTATTGGAAAGCATAAAATATTTGGTTACAATTTATTTTAAAGTTGTTCTTGTTATAATTTAATTATACATTTAAGTAATAAGTAATATTAACTATGTACTGTATATGGCTATGGTTATGGTTTGGCTTAATAACAATAATAATAATCAGTACACATAACGTGTAACAAGGACACCATAAAATAGCTTTACTGAAAGCTATTTTTTACCACGTTTCTGGACTAATAAATGGCCATATTAAATGGTTAGTTTACCTAGAAATTCAAATTCTGTCATTAATGAATCACTCATCTTGTCATCCCAAACCCATAAGAAAACCCCCTTTGTTCATCTTCGTAATACATATTAAGATATTTTCCATTATATCAGAGAGCCCTCCTTAGACAGCAATACAACTGAAATTATCCAGATCCAGAAACGTTGGCAGATATTAGATGCATTTATATGGATACTGAACATTTTTGCAGGTTTATTTTCATTTGTTTTTTCATTTAGATTTTAACATTGCTAGATATAGTTAGTATACTTTACTTAACATATTTAGAATTTAGCAATACTATAATTTTTCTAAATGGTATTACGTGTAACATTTAAAATAACAGAATTTAGTCTTTTGAGAGAAAAAAATAACAATATTAGCCATTTATTAGTTATCAGCCATAAATTAAAATGCAAGTTAATATTTTTTGTTATAAGCCAGGACAATGATTTTGTTGCTAGCAAATTCTACAAATATTCACTATGTCCCTTGATATAAATAAACTCTGGGAAGAATAAATTTAATTATTGCGCAACTATTCCTCTGAGACAGAAACTAGTGCTTAAACTGCTTTAGCGACAGTGCAACGCCTCAGAGCGAGATGAAAAAGAGCCAAATGGAGACGTTAATGAGCACACACTGTAAACTGATGCTGATTTTCTCGTACAGCAGCTGAAGATGCAGTCAAAACAGTTCTGATTTATGGATGGCTCCCAGTACTGCCATAATGGAGCACTTTCTGTCTTTTCACGTTAAGCTTGATAGTATATCAGCGGGGTCTGTTATGACCTAGTTGTCAGTTACGTAACCGACCTCGCTGATATATTATTGCTATGAGTTTCATCTTTCATATGTTTCAGATCTAGCAGTTATCTTTAAATCCCACAAATGAAACATATAGTTACACTCACAACATGAGCAACCTTAATACTTCAGACATTACTCATCCATAATTTTAAATCTCTTCTGTCGACACATTTACATACTCAAAAACAGCCATCAAGCTACCGGAATCCAGGTACTGTGCAAAAAATCCTTTGATCTCCAGACTGACGTGCTGAAAGTAACAGGCGAATGGGTTGGATTGGGATAGCTGCTGTCAGTGCTCGAGACAGGATTGTGCTGGTCAGCCTGATCCCTCATGGTCTGTTTGCTCCAGGGAGCGAAACAGTCACGGCTGAGAAGAGCGAGCCACAGCACAACAGTGGATTATTAGACACAGAGCAGAAAGAGCTGAAGGGGTTCAGGGTCCAAAAGGCCTTAGACCACAGAGGACAGAAATAGACACCACTAGTGCAGTTTTGCCCGGATCTTTAGAGACAGAGAGATATTGGAATCATAATGATGAAGATCAGATATTTTAAGGGTGGAAATAATAAGAAAGTGGAAGTGCTGTAAACTGAATATATCTTATGAGAATTTTTCAATGATTGCAATACAAAGATGATTGTAGAAAACCATCTTCTATTTTCCAGAAACACTGAGGATTATTATGAGAAATGATTATGATGAAGATATTTTATTGATGAGGATAAAGGAGATCAGGATGATGGTGTTTAATAAGATGATGAAAATCAGAAGGTCAGAGTGAAGATATTAGATGTTGATTTTGATGATAACCATCATCAGAATAAAAGTATTTCAGTGATGATGATGATGATGCTGATAAAGATCAGAATGAAGGCGTTTCAAGATGATGATGTTGCAATGATGAAGATGGTCAGAAATAAGATATTTCAACAATGATGATAATGCTGATAAGAACATTTTTAACAATGATGGAGATATTGAGAGATAATTCAACAATGATGATGAAAATACTTTAACAATAACAATCGTGGTGATGATGATGATGATGATGATGATGATTCAGAATGAAGACATTTTAAACATCATAATGAACAAGGATAAAGATGTTTCAATGATGAAGGTGATCAGAAAGAAGATATTTCAACAATCATGATGATGATGAAGATCAGAATGAAGACACTTTTTTTAAAATGATAATGAATAAGGATAAAGATGTTTTGATGATGAAGATTATCAAAGAAATTGTTTCAATAATGATGATCATTATCCTATAACAATGGCAATTGTGATGATGATAATAATAATGATGATGAAGATCACAATTAAGATATTTCAACAATGGCGACAGTTCAGAATGATCAGAATGAAGACATTTCAATTTTTGGTCATTCCAATCATAATGATGAATGTGACAGAAATAATCATGGACATATTTCAGACTGAGTGTGATCATTTTCAGCTCCAAGATCCTTACAACATTGATGATGATGACGATAACAGGTTTTTCCACAAAACAATACTGAGAGAAATTGCACACACACACCCTCAGAATTAAACACAGTTTTAGTTTAAGTTTGTGGACTTGAGTGCGGGTTCTTAACCGTCGTAAAAGTAATTGAAGTAGCTTTAAGTTTAGCACAAGCGTGAGCTCCAGATGACATCCAGCAGTGTGTGGGAGTGAGGAAAAGAGTGCTGTGTCACAAACTTTCAAACGCAATCAGAGGTCGCCATTAATTGAGGCGGCAGGCTATTAGTTACAGTGGCACTGTAAGTAGCGAAATTACTTTTGAACTTCCGAAGTATACATTGACTGCTTTAATCGCTGGAGAGTCATTGGTAATTTTCACAGAAATTGCCGCTGATAACCATGAAATACTTGGTAGGGAAGCTGTGCATCAAAATATTCAGTATTTTAGAGCTTGACAGGAAATTGGACTGCACTCTGGGATACGGGTTACTCACAAATTCAATTTTCTGGTCGTTAAAAAGCAATTCCAAAAAAAAAAAAAAAAAATGAAAAAAATAAAAAGGGCAACAGTCATCAAAAACTCTGGGATAATTGTTATTCACTGAAGCTTTAAGGATGTTGAATGTTTAACTGACGAGTCGTTGCCATGGTGCCATTCATGTTAAGAAAGAACCAATCCTCACTCTCACGGTGCCAGAGGAATGGCGTGGGGATTGATTCATTGCTATTTAGATCGACATTATTTACACTGCTGAATGCTGCCAATAGCTAGAGTTCCTCTCCAAAACAGATCGCCTCTATAGAACATTTAGTGCTGGATTGTGACAGCCACAGGACTGTATCGTCTGCCGTGAAGAATGTTTTCCCTGCCTTTTTATGGGTAAAGAAGCCATCACAATGCCTCTGCTGTGATTGACAGGAAGGTTTGTGGTTAAGCGCTTCTGATTGATGTGCGACGCTTGAGTTTTCAAACACCTCGTGGGCCAAACTTTGACATGCAGTCAATGCAGGGCGAAAAATAACACTTGAAACAAATATAAAGCTTGTTAAAGGAATGTTACGGTTTAAACAAGTTAAAAAGAGAGTCAGAAATATCGTTCATTCCCTTTAGTCGTTCCAAACCAGCAGAACTTTCTTCTGAGGAAAACAGATACTTTGAAGAATGCGTATTTTTGTCCATATATATATATATATATATATATATATGTATAAAAAAAAATAGATTTTTGGAACCCGTTAACTTTCATTATGTGCATTTCTGAGTAGAATTATTGACACATTTTGAGAAGTCAGAATAAAAGAAAGCTTTAATTATGATATTAAAGCAATGTCATAATGCTGTTATACACGTCGCAGTCTAGTTTCACATCTTAGAACAAATTAATTCCTTTTTTTTCTCTCTATGTTTCTAAATTTATTACAAAGGTTAAAGACTGATTGCAAAAGTCAACCAATTTAATGGCTTAATTAGCTATGTACACTGTGCTAAATTCATTTTAAGATTTGAAGCGCTAAGCTGGTTTTCATGTTTCACTTTATGCGCTCTGCAAATCAAGAGTAGGTCAAATCTTTAAACATCCTACAGCTTATGCTCTGAAGAAAAAGAAATGGGAATTAATGTCTTGTTATATTTATACGTGAACTCTAAGTTCATCACATTTGCTCCGTTGTACTCTCTAAAGTGAGAGGGATTCAATTTTATTCTTGTTCTGTGCTGTACTTACAGCACAGTGCTTCCATAACATTTTTTCTTTCACTGCTCATTAGTATCTCAGTCAAAACAGCAAAAAACCATCAAGATATGTTTATGGATCGGCTATACCGCTGATTCGAGAAGCAATGCATGACGGGACATTAATATTCAAGCCAGCATCAGGTCTGAGCCAATGTTCAGGGTCACTGATCTGTGACATCATAATCCAACAAAATCTTCTTCCAACGTAACGCAATGGTGTACACAGCAGGATGTTTAAAGCCAATCAGAGATATTGAATATTCTGAGCGCCAACAGTAGTATTCAGTCGGCTTTGATGAAATTAGTTCGGTAAAACACATACATTGCAAGGTCACGCATTTGCGATCTTAGAATATTAACCAAGGTCTCCAGCGGAGGAAAGGCTTACATAAAGTTAATTAAACTTTCATAGCAATCATTTATATTTCACAGAGCTGGTTGTAAGATCTGCTGCCGCAATTACAGAGGGTGGTTGAAACTGCTGAATGAGAAGAGGGTTGAGTGTTTGTTTAAAAATTTTACCCTAAACATACTGGCCTGACAGCTGACTGCTGTGCTGGGTCTTCTGTACAGATCTGCTTTCCCTGTGTCTGGGTCAATTAAGTTTTAAAGAAAAATATCACATTCTATTAAAAAAAAAAAAAAAAAAGATTTTTAAACAGTCAAGATTTTATAAAATATCATATTTAATTTTCAAAAGTGTGCGGTAACCATACAGTATATATAAAAAAAAGCTATTTTCACAGATAATCACAGAATAATCACAGAATTTGCCAAATTTTTAATTTATAAAACAAAAGTAGAGCTGTGTTTCCTAAAAGCATCGTAAGCTTAACTAAATCATAGACCCATTGAAACCAATGGAGCTACGATCAACTTAGGTTTACGATGCTTTTGGAAAACTATTCAAAATTTAAACACAAATATTGCACTAAATGTGTCTCAGTGAATGAATGGCAAAAATGTGTTTATTTTGAGAAAAAACTATTATTTACCAGAATTTATGGTCGTATGGTCATAAACCTAATAATAATACAATTCTCACACATCTACCTTGCCCTCTCCTTGGGCCTGCTCTTCTCCCTGGGCCCCTTACTCTTCCTAATGCATACATTACAGTGTTTGTCTTTTTGTGTTTCGGTTTCCAAAAACATCACCCCTCAAAGTCCTCCTTTTACTATATGTGTAAATGTTAATTGTAAATGTAATAGAAAAAAATAACCCCTGCCATTGAGTCTAAGCCAGACTGGAATCAGTTGTGGTTGGCCCAATTTACCCAACATACATCAAATGTTTATTTATACATCAATTAAAAAAAAAAAAAAAAAATTGAATCTAATAAAATTTAATAAAGTCTTAATTTTTGTTAAATTTTAATTAATTGTTAAATATTCTGTTTCATGATTTCAATTCATTATTAAACTGATTATTATTTAATTTTAGTTTTAAAAATGTGATTCCCAGATTTCTCCTGGACCCTTGAAACTCCAGCATTATGTCTAATCAGTGTTTATTGGGCACACGGCACAGAGAGTAAGTTTTATTCACGGACCTCATTATACAGTGAGACGTTTTTCCCGCCTGCTGCATCACCATTACTGTAATTAATGGTGTAGCAGATTCCTCTGTCACCCATCTCCCCTGCTCTAGTCTAAGCCTGGCGTCTCTTAAGAGCCCATGCTGCTTATTCATCTGCTCCACCATCAGCCAGGGTTGGAGGGTGGTGGAAGAAAGAAAAAAAAAAATCAGCTCAGACCTGCAGCTAATTTCAATAGGGTTGATATATTTCTACAACTTGCAGCCTGGCACTTTAATAAGGGATGGCTATAATCAAAAGACAGGAGAGTAAAAAAAAGCAGTTGGAAATTTTCCCTTTCCTCTTTTCTGAATTGTTCCCTGTCACCGCAACAGTGGAATGGCCACCAGCCATCATTTTGAGGACAATTACAAAGAATGTATGGCAAACGCCGCCCGCTCGCCCACTACAGCGACACGCTGGTGACAAAAAGGCTGTTTACCGACGCGAGTGCCATTTTCTGCTGGGTAAACATGATTTTACCGAGCCGGCTGGGCTGGACGAGCATGCAATAGAAGCTTGATGTAGTGCTCGCCTTTCTGGGAAAAGGTGATGAAGTCTGGCCCCATTCTTCAAGCACTAATATCCTTTTCTTTGCTTTTTGAAAAACAAACGATAGTGAGGGTCGCAGTCGGTACAGGCCATTTTGCCACTCAATCTCAATGTTTATATTTTACTACGTCCCTTATGTCTTCCATCGCGCCCTCTTTTTTCTATCTTTTATGGTTTATTGACACTACTCCTGCCCTGAAACAATAAACACGTCAACTGAGGGGGAAATCGATAGAGGGGGCCCAACATAGAACAAGAACTATATAACCAGGAAGGATCGAATGAAGGGCGGTTCTGTGACAGACGCACACACTCCTCTTAAACATGGATGACTGGTTTTAAGGGTTGGGAAATCTGTGTGAGTCGTCAAGTCATGGTTTATTTATTTCTCTCCCTCTATCTCTCCTCTCTTTTCCTCCCTTGCCTTTATTCCCTTTTTGGTCCTCCAACTCACCTCTTTTAGTATTGACAAATTCCTCCAGAATGGCCTTTTGTGACAGCCTTTAAGATATTTCCAACTGATCATGCAGCCTATTGAAGCTGACATGTGCATGGCAGCCACTATGAGGCTTGTGTGACGTTGCCAGGTTTTGTCACGATTGGCCGACAGCATTCACAAACTCTGTTTTTCTGCGGTCATGCAATTACAAGGTCACCCGTCCGAGTTAATTCCAATCACAGCTCAGAGTCGAACAAATGCAATACCTGTGATGGCAGGAAACACAAAGCAATACAAAGCTACAGTTACAGTTGCACACGCTTTTGTAGCATTGACTGATAGAGAACGAAAAGTTCCTCCCTCAAAGCAGCAGCCACCCTCGCAAACATTTCTCAACCACTAAAATGTTTCACGTGGAAATCCTTGACTAAAACGGGCATTGTGGGTAGGGGCCAGCAGTGTTATTATAACCATAAACAAACGGGTATCGATCTCATCTAGAGGATAGGCAGAAGTCAGCAACTTTATCAACAGCACCGAGAACAGGAGAGAGGGAGGGAGTGAGTATCAGTGCACAAGAAAAATTAAATTGCATTTTGATGATGGATGCACCTGCCTCTGAATAACAAACACTAACAACAGCAGGCCAGGAAGAGAGCAGAAAACAACAAAAGCACAATGGCTGGAAAGAAAATGGAGTGATGGTAATGCTATAAATACAGGGACCGGTTCTTTAGACATGTAATGTAAACTTTAATGCAAAGTATCTAAATCTATTTGTAACAGACACAAGTAACCAAGTTTTATACGTAATACTAAAAGTTTAAATAGTATCTAAAAGTTTGGGTTAGAAATCTCAAGGCTGCAAGTATTTCATAAAAATTACAGTAAAGTGATAGTGATATTATTGCAATTTAAAATAGGCACTTTGTATTTTAAAATGTAATTTATTTTGGTGATGGCAAAGCTGAATATTTAGCAGCCATTATGCCTTCAGCATGCCTTGTTGCATGATCCTTCAGACATAATTCAGTATTTGCTGCTCAAGAAATATTGAAATAATGCTGTGCTGCTTAGTATTTTTTGTGGAAACTGTGATTCTTTTTTGCTGCAAATCTGTTTGATGAACAGAAAGTTCAAAAGAGTAGCATTTGTAGAAATCTTGAAAAAATGCTATGCTGCCTAATATTTTTGTGGAAATGGTAACACGGTCTCACGAGCAATTCGAGGTGCAAAATTTTTGCCAATTCGTACTCATTCGTACGACCTCACTCGTATGATTTCGTACAATTTGTCTAAAACCACGTGATGGGTAGGTTTAGGGGCGGGGTTATGTTTAGGTCATTCGTACGAATTCGTACGAATTGGCATCTCGTAAAATACGTACGATTTAGAATAAATCGTATGAATTCGTACGAGTGAGGTCGTACAAATTTGTACGAATTAGCCACCTCATAAAATATGTAGGAATTAACGTGAGATCAGGCTGGAAATGGTGATACTTTTTTTGTAAGATTGTTTGAGGAATAGGAAGTTCAAAAGAGCAGCATTAGTATTAATCTTGAAAAAAGCAGCATTTATTTAAAATATTAATATTAATATTGTAACACTTCAAATGTCTTTACTGTCACTTTTAAGTAGTTTAGCATGTCCTTGCTGAATAAAACTGGATAAATTAATAATAATTAATTATATAGATAATTAATAATAATAATAATAATAATATTAATGAAAAAAATAAAACTTACTGACCTCAAACTTTTAAAACCTAGTTCATATATATTCACTATTATTATTAAATATTATTATAAATATTTTTATAAATTATTTTCAACAAGGTCACACATTTTCTTTTCTTTACCACAACCATGAAAACTGAACAAATAATTATATCCAAAAACGCAATAATCCAAAGGAATAAAGGCCCTAAATCCTGTCAGTGAGAAATACTACCTTGTGAGATGGCATGATACTTATACAACCTTTCCACTTCGTTTTATTTATCCATCCTGTGACTTCAGGTCCCTACGTGAGGTTCAGGCCTCTTATTAAAAACCTCATGCTCTGGTCTGATTGAGACGGCTCCTAGTAGGAAGGGGCCTGACTGACGGTGCCCTAATGCAGGGCTCTAATGAGCTCCTAGAGAGCTGATTCATAATGGAATATCAGGGAGGCCAATAGTCCATCACTAATAATCATATGGTAATGACCAGTTCGCAATCAGGGAACCCAACAGAGAAGAGCAGCTCATTTCTATCCTTCAATGCTCTCTCTTCTTTTCTTTTCTTAATCTCACAGGGTGAGAAGGGAGAGGGAAAAGGGCCATGGGGTGGGAGAGAACGAATACAGAGATGGAGAAAAAGACCTTCTACGAATCCTAACATTTCCATTTAATAAAAACAGGGTCTCAAAATATGGAGGAGAACAAACAAGCTACGAAGGCAGGCAGTTAGCTTGTGTTGCATGCAGGGGGTTTGGAGGGAATGCTAGTTAATGCCGCTTTAATGTAGCTGCCATCAGAGGGATCATTCATCATAATGTTCTCACTTCATTTGCACAGGCCTCTGAGTACAGCAAGAGTGAATTAGCACCAGCTCTGGGCCCCCCTGCTCTCTGGGACCATGGGACAGCCAAATTGGATCTAAATTGATCTAATCCTAAACCAGAAAGGCAAAATTAATGACTTTGCACGGAGAGAGCCCCATTCTCTGCGTATCATATAAAGTGTCTTTCTGGGGAAGAATATCAGGACAATTTTCCACTAACTGAGGATACGTTAAAGGGAACGAGATGAAACTACAGATGAACAGATTGATCTTGAAATCTCGAAAAGTCTTACACTGATGTTGTATAGAGAATATCAATAAATACACCAACATTTCTGGTGTTTCATGTAACTTTAAACAACGGAAGCTGTTAAATAATTTATGTTTTCTGGAATTGTCACTTATTGAACAGAGATTGATAAAAAGAGCCATTAAACCCATTTAAATTTTAACCTTTCAAATGTTTAATAATAATAATGAAAGTAATACCAATAATTGTCATATTATTAGTATGCATAAAATGCAGTTCACACTTGTTTGAAGGTCAGATTCTAAAATACATTACGCAATAAATGCAAAAATGTGAAAAGGTAAAAGGTAAAAAAAACAACATGCAATAAATTACTTAAATGCACTGTTCATACAAAATGAAAATTATGTAATTATTTAGGCATACCCATGTCATTCCAAACCCTGGAACATTTCTGACCCTCCATACGCATCAATGCAACTGACACATTCAAGGCCCAGAAAGTTAGTAAAGACATCGTTAAAATACTCCATGTGGCATCGGTGGCTTAACCTTGATTTTATGAAGAAAACAAAAAATAACTGTATTCGACTATTTATTCTTTTCAGCATCAGTCTTCAATGCACATTCACGACCAGTAAATCAAGTCAAATTGACTATTTTAACTATGTCCTTCTTTACTACATATCTTGGCCTTTAACAAGGTAGTTGCACTGCTGTCTATGCAAGGTCAGAAAAGCTCTTGGATTTAATCAAAATAGCTTAATGTGTGTTTCAAAGATGAACAAAGATCTTATAGGAACAACATGATTCAAATATATTTACTGACATACAGTAATTACGAATAGAATTTAGATTTTTGGGTGAACTACCCCTTTAAAATGCACTACTCAAAAGCTAACTTATGATGAATCTTTAAAAAAAATGAATGTTTGTAACTTCCATGCTTAGTTAGTTCCAGTTTAAAGCATCATAACTAACCTCCCATATTTGAATCACACTGTATCTTAATAAACAATCAGCAGTTCACCCATTACTTACCATTACCTCAGAAATCACAAAGACTTATACAATATAAGATAACATTTTTTTTAAAAAGACTGTTAAGATATTCTTGAGCGAAGGAGTAGCATACTCACTTAGTGTAGTCGAGTGGAATAAAACTGCAGTGATCTCTTTGCAAGATCATAAAAAGGGGAAATTAGGACAGGTTCAAAAATGTAAAGCCCATCCAGATGGGGTCCTAGGCGGGTCACTGAACTAAAGGAACAGAGCCACACTAATAAACACGCTGACCTCTGAGGAACCGAGCCAACCGCACACACCAACAGAAACACACTTATGCACAAACAGAGACACAATACATGCAGTCAAGCGTGACTGAGCAGCATTCAGGCAGGTAATGACCGCAAATAAGAGATCAACTTACAGTCTGTCATGCGACAAGTCCAGACATTAACACACACACATAAATCCCAAAGCATCCGTAAATGTTCTGTGAAGGCAGGCATTGGAATGCATCCCTTCAGACGCTCAATAAGCAAAAGACATTTGGCAATGACGCTGCTCTCATCAGGACAACATATTTTGTTTCCTTGCAAACACCTCCACGCTGACATCTCACGCCCCATCACACACACAAGCCCGTGGTCTCCATTAATGCAATTTCACCTCTGTCGCTCAGTATACACACGTGGGCCTCTTTAATGCCGACTCCGAAATGAACACAAACAAGCATACACAATTTAGCAGCTCGTTACTTTACGAGCTTATTAGGCATGGCCCATCACCCTCAGGAGTGTTAACGAGGTGGTATTTGGCACACTCGTTAGACCAGGAACCTATCAGAGCCTGGGGAGATATCAGAAGATGATGTTCTGGATATTGCCCACAAGAGTGACACACAATGTTAGTGGCACCAGAGGGAACAGCAATACAGGATGTGATTTTAAAAAACTGTGTCATTTGGACATGTATGTAGAATTCACTCAAGATGATAGATGATCGTAAGAAGATAAAACAGTGTAATATTAATGGTACATTTCTGTCCTTACCATAATAACATCCCACTGGTCCAAAATTGCACTCCACACGACCATGCATTAACGCTGAATACATATTATGGCTGGCAGCTATTTTGCTTCACATAGACTTTTACTTTGGAGCTGGTGAAAAGTTTTTTTTTTTTTTTCCTCATTTGCACAAAATTCTAATTATTAAAAAGAAAAAATTATTTACATAAAAAATTGGCTACACTGTCTGCTGCTGCTGACTGCCTGTTAAAAACCCTAGTTTTTTTTTGTTTAATGGTGGACAACTCAAATTTTTTCAACTTCTATTGAATATATACAGTTCATAAAAAAACAGGAAGTTTAATGGAAAAAAGAAAATACAATATTATTTAATACAGTATTTCATTATGTAAACACATACTTAATAGAAATATCTAAAATCAGTCAGGCAAGAAATAACTCCCAATAATCTAGATTAAATTGGCCTTTACGGTATTTAAAAAAAATATTATAATATTTAAACAAGTATATTTATATACACATGCATATCTAATAATAATAATAATAATAATAATAATAATAATAATACAAATATTATTATTATTATTATTATTTATAAAATGCAGTTCAAGGTATTAATACAGCATTAAATACCATATTTATTTCAATTTTTAAATAATACATACTAAAAAATTAAAAAGAAGAAATACCTCAAATCAATCAGGCAAGAAATAAATACAAACTACTAAGATAAACTGGCTTTCATGGTATTTTAAAATTACAATATTATACATTTGTATAAAAATAAAATGTAGTTCGGTTATTCAAAGGTCAGATTACAAAAATAATATTAATAAGCCAATTAATTCATTAAAAAAGTTAAAGAGCCAAAAAAACCCTGCAAAA
Source organism: Enteromius afrohamiltoni (assembly GCA_034779775.1). Classification (NCBI taxonomy): domain Eukaryota; kingdom Metazoa; phylum Chordata; class Actinopteri; order Cypriniformes; family Cyprinidae; genus Enteromius; species Enteromius afrohamiltoni. The sequence goes on from JAUYWG010000059.1 coordinate 6,472,420, forward strand.
TGTAACAAAGAAGAAGCTATAGGATGAAAGCTAATTTGAAAAAAATTACAATTAACTCAACATCTTAGTAGAATTTTAGGCTGCTTTATATATGTATACATTTATACATTTAAGTAATCCTGCCTGAGTCACAAAACCTGTTTGTGTGAAAACCCCCAGATTCACTCAAGAGCTGAAGTTCAACGGTTAGCCAGACTCAGCAGAGCTAGTGAACACCCCGGAGAACCTCTCAACTCTAAAATGAGACCGTAACCTGGATAGCTCTGTTGACATGAGGTTACGCTAACATTACACCCAGAGACATGAAATGGTTGGGGGTGCTGCAGACATAGAATTCATCATGTATCAGCGGACAGCCACAAGAAAGAGATGTGGTGGTGGCAGAAACTTGAAAAATAGTTCAAAAACGAATCCCTGACAAAACTGGCGTTTCTGCACCGCTGTTAGCAGCATGTTGCAGAGGTGTGAACATTTCCTGTGAATACATGTGCTTCGGCATATGCTTGGGAAAGACAGTCTAGCCTGAAGACAGGCCTGGAATCCCAATGAAACTCACAGTCACGCCCACGACACATGCGTACACACACACACACACACACACACAACCATGCCTAAAGGCTGCGAGACACCTGACATGTTTCATCTAGCGCCCTGTCACCTTCCTCTTGTACCAACTTACATCTGGAGAATAAAAATCACACCGGGTGAGAAGGAGAGAACAGCAGGATTTCTGTGGTCTGTGTGCTTGAGAGAGACCAGAAAAAATAAGGAGAACAATACGAAGGTAAGAGGGGAAAAAATCTGCAGGAATGTCATTGGCAGGGTGCAAATTATGCAGAAATTGGCTGATGAAAAATGTGTCATTTCGTTCCAAACCTGTATGACAGTTTTTCTTGCAAAACAAAACTAAAACTTTTGAATAACAAGCAGGTCATTTGTTTTGTTTTTTCAAGGGCTCCCCACCTCTCTGGAACTGTGGAACAGCCAAATTGGATCTAAATTGAAAAGGTAAAATTAATGATTGGATCCATGGAGAGAGACCCATTATCTGCGTATAACAAATGAAAGGAAACTGGATACAAAAAACAACAACATTACCTTAAAGGTGTTATAAAAGTCACTTATGCTTTATATATCCAATCGATAAACAAATAATTCAGAGTGTTTTGTTATGAAAGTTTGAGTAGTTGTAACATTTTTGATATTTTTGCATTAATTTAATTATATTTATCAATTGTTAATTTAGTTCATGAACTTGATATTAAAAATTAGAAATAATCAGTGAACATATATTTTAAGCAATATTTATTATATAGCTGGTTTATAAGGTGAGTAAATATTTTGAACATTTTTGAACTATCCCTTTAAGACTTGTACCTTCTCATTCTGTTTTTTTGGTAATACGCAAATAGTGTGAAAGTAACCAGAGGTCTACGAGGGGATATTTTTGTTCCATGGATCTGACCAAATTGAGGATGCTACAGCGCTAGGAAATCCATTACAACCCAATTATACGAGGCAGTTTTGGGCCGGGTCTAGCCTGCTCTCTCTGAAAGGGCTCTGTTTAATCCACAAAGAGAGGCTAATGGGAAATGTGAAAATAGAATCCACACTTCAGTAAGTTTGAGGGGGATTTGGCAGGATTAATGAACTGCCAGGTTTACTGTCAACATGCGGGAGAGAGCAATCCTTTACAAGGCACAGGAATACTGCATCAGTCCATCAGCCCACACACAGAACAGACTCGCACATCCAGCGCAAGAGCTGATAGGCTCTCCTTGTGGTCTAAGTGTAGACACCGTAACAATGACGCCAACCCTCCCTACATCATCCGATACATGCTACATTTAAACCAGAGATAGCTTTTTACATTTGGCTAAAGGGATACACACATTTCTCTCTGTCTTTGTGTTTGTGTCTCTCATGCTCAAAAGACTCAAAAGAGATCCCGGCACTGCAGCCAACCAATGCAACCGCACAAAACATTCAATACATCTGCTTGGTTGAATGCAGCCAGTGTGTCTCAAATCTGTGCAGCTGTGATATGCTAACTTTCATTGTCGTGATTTTACACTTCAGTTGTCAAATGAGCAAAGTCAATGTTCTTTATACGGCTTTGTGTATAAGTTAAGTATATATAACTTATATATATAGTTTTTATATATAAGGTTTTTTTTTTTATGCCAAGACATGCTGAAGCTTAAAAATGAAATGTATGCATTACATAAATATTCCCTGTTTGAAAATCCAGCTAAAACCAGCTTAGGATGTGGAGTTTATGGCTAAGGCAAGCATCACTATTATTATTTCTCATACTTGGATTTGGGGGTCTGCTCTAAATCCCTCGTGTGCTACAGGCATAAATGATACCTCAAATTGTGTGGCTTATTGAGGGGAGGTGTGCTATTACTTTCTGAAGCAATCAGACTCCTAAATTTTGCCTGGTGGGTGATAAAACGTGCCAAAAAATAAATAAATAAATAAAATAAATCCCACATACTTGAAGGATGGACCAGAGCCATATTTAGAGACCAGAGAGTCATAGAGACTTGGACATCAGCTTTTTTACTTGGCTTAATAAGCAACCCTAAACATCAAATTAAACATTTAATATCTTAGTTATCAACAAGAAAAAAAGCACAACAAAGCTGAAGTTATCACACAGAAATACATATACACAGTGACTATTAACTACCCAGAACACACTAGTAACGATCTTTTTATCAGCTGGACACTAGTTCATGGACCTCCAAAATAATCTTTACCACTTTAAACTCAATTTATTGCTTACTTGATACTTGGTTTAGCATGCAAAATCAATACTAGATATTACTAATACAATACTAATGTCGATATTAGACTGTACTAAATAATTTAGTTTCCTCGAATTTAGTGGTTACTATATGATCTCTGGAGTAAGAATGGATGTTCCCTGCCTCACAGATTAGGCCTAAGGATGAAAACAATGGATGGATAGAGTCTGGTGGGTGGATACAATTGATAAATGAGCTGGTGAGAAGGAAGTTTATATCCTGCAACTCTCCAATCAGAACCTCTCCAACTGACTTTCTCTGACCTCCCCTCTCCATGCTCATCTTAGGAATCACTAATATAAGATTCACTAGCAACCACTTGAGAAATACAAAGAAGTGCTTTCATTTTCCTTATGTCTCCAAGACTAGCTACTATAAAGATATAAAGTCCTCTGATTTGCTAAAAGGCACCTTTGTGACTATATTTAGATCCTTTGATTTGCTACAGTTGGCGACTATATCTATATTCTCATTACAGAGGAACACACAAACCATAGCAGAAATCAAAATGAATACTAAATACAGACAAATTAACCACTGTAATTGGCAAAAAAGTAATAAATAAATAAATATTGACTAAAATTCAGCTGATATAGCTGTATGAAAAATAGACACTGAGGTAAGTACTGAAGTACTTCTGTACAAATATCAAACGTAACTCATTTATTCATTTTCAACCGATAATCAAAGTGTTCATACATTATCCCTCTGTTTCTCCAAGACCAGTTCCAAAACTGACTAATATAATAACAGAACAATAAAATGAACTTATGTTTGGTGAAAAAGCCAAGAGGAGAGCTGCAAAAACAAGAGATCTGAGCTGATCAAACAAGGCATCAATTGTGAAAAGTGTTGGGATAATCACTGCACAGTTCACTTGTTGAAAGGCAATAAACTGCTATGTCTGAGAAGGTATTACGCTGCTATTTTCATTCAAGGTGCCAAAGGAGCACAAGACAGAACAATAGCAGAAGACGGATGGGTATTTTTTTCTACAGTGCTACAGTGATCTAAAGCACGAAGAGATTGTAGGTTTTCTAACTCACCGAAATGATCTCTTTATACATATATATTAGCAAGGATATGAGAGAAAATGATCTCTGCCCCCAGCTCAGAAAACAGAGCTCATAGAGGTCTCGCTTATTGATTTTCCCACAATCCCGACTGTCATATTTCTCTCTTATTGTCAGATTTTATGTTCGAGACCCCAACAGTGGTCTAATAGCGCAGCAACTCAGGACTAGCTCTCTGCCGTGCACAAGAAAGGTGATGTGTATGCGTATACGTGTAGCACATTAGACTTCCCATTCTATGCCTTTTCAGCAGATAGAAAGCAGCCCTTGGGGGATGGCCGAGAGAGAATGGACTCTCTCTCTCTCTCTTTCCGTCTTTCTCTTCTGTCTTGGCAGGGTCAGCCCTGTCTCAGCTTGCCCAGGAAAATTGAGTTTGATGCTGATTGGGCCTTGCTGAGAGGATCTTTTTGTTCCCATGTTACGAGGCAAGAAGGACGAGCCGGGAACTCGGCAGCTCAAGCCCAGAGCACAGAACTAAATCAAAGAACTCAGCAGTCAATAACGCTGCTTAAAGCATAACCAATGACAGGGTGCGAGGAACAGACAAAGCTGAAATGATAGCAGAAAACAAAATGAAATAAAATTAGAAGACATTCATGCAGGCTACATGTGACTCTAAAATGATTTCAATGCTTTTGGCAGATGTTTTTATCCAATGTGAATTACGGCACATAGTTACGGTGATATCCTAAGAATTGGCATGTGTTCCCTGGCAATTAAGATGGTCAAATATCATCAAATGATAATTTAACATTAAAATGTTTAATAAACAAGATTCAAATAATCACCTGTCATATCTTAACCAACCTATGAAGGCTTCAGCAAAGCATTAAGTTGAGCTCATTAATATTAGTTAGCACAATAGCTACCACGAAACTTATATAGAAAGGAACATGTATTTCTATATAAGTATGTTCATATAAGTACCTAATTACAGTCAAAACCTAAACACATACATACTGCTAATGCCTGTGCATTATTGGCAAACTCAGATTGATGCAGTCATTACAGGAGAGAACCGAGTCCTCTTTCCAATGCAAACATGAGCAATGTCGGGGGAGTGATGGAAAGATAAAGAGTCGATGCCTTTAATCTTGATAAAAGATAATGAACTCTGCCCACAGATAAAGAGAAAACGAGAGCTCTCAATGGTAGGAGGATGCAGTGACTGAACGTGTTGGGTTGGCAGAGAGGAAGAAGATCTCAGAGATAGAACGCTGCAATGTGAGACGGGATGCAGATATCAACAGCAACAGCATCCAAGCTCACAAGATGTGATGTTATGGACATCCTGATGCCCTTACCAACCAGCCCCAGGGGCCCCGAGGGCGATCGCTCGCTCTTATCGGCTCAGATCGCTAACTGACACTTCACCCACCTCCCAAAAAAAACGAATAAAGAATGGACAAGATGAAATATGAGCGCTTTCAGCATCGCTTAGGCCTGCAGAATAAGTCAATTAGTCATGGCAGCCAACAGTCAAGAAGAGATTCTACATGACAGCCTTAACGAGGACCTCAAAGAACCAGCATTCGACAGCTCGTTAAATTAATCCACTGGGTGTAAGAGAGAGTGTGAGGGAGCCAACGAAAAAGATGGATGCATAAAAACGCAAAAATCATCCCACTCTTGATATATTAAATGCTGTCACAAATATTTTGCTACATACTGGTACATGGCAGATGATGCCGACAGGAAGCGCGAGTGACAAGGATACATTATTAATGATGCATCAATGATATGAACCTTGGCGTCAGAGTATCTGGCTTTAGCACGTGATGTTAAAAACCGCTCCAAGCAAGATCTCAGAGGAAACGCACACCCATAGAAGAATGACCTTAGAAAGGATGATGCTGGACAGCTTTGTTTTGACAGGCGGATTTGAGCTGCCCTGCTTTTGGCTGCGGGCAGAGTGAATGTGTACCTCCTTACGGCTGTTTGTGTGTGTGGGGGCGCACATACTGTATGAGCATGCATGCATCTCCAGCACAGATGTGCCGGACCCTTGGTATATGCCTGACCTTCACACAGCTGAAGCTCAACGCCGATGCCCTTTGGGACTGTTTGATGAGAAGATGAGAAAAAAACAAGGGATGAAATGGACGACAGAAGGCCTTTCCATCAATCTCCCTCCAGAGCACTGGACCCGGACTATCTCTCCTGGCCCAGGCAGCCCTGCCTGACGACCCTTAAATCCCTCCCTCTGCCTCAGACCATTCATGTTTCATCATGCCCACAGGCATAGAACTCCCTCTCTCTCGCATCTTTCCATCCACCCGTCACTTTCATCTCCTTCTGCCAGCTACTGGCCAAATTTACATCTTCTGGTGCTGCAAACACCCACCTGCGACACACAGGGACAAATTCTAGACCACACACACATTCAGTGGCATGACAATACTTCAGTTCATTCTCAAAAGTTAATCTTTCCTAGTATCAATATACTTTTTTAGCTGGAAAATGCACAAATTAATACAAAATGTCACAGTTCACCCAACTTTACAGTTTGAATAAGGGAATAATCAAACAACCTCTCTTATATAAAGTATTAAAATGTGACTCATTCTAGAGAAATTGTTCATTTAGATATTATATTTATATTTAGTTATTACTGTTACAGACTAAAATTATTGTTTAAATGTTTGAGGTCAGAAAGGTTTTTTAAAATTACTTTTATTTAGCATGGGCATGTTAAATTCATGTATCATTTGTAATGTTACAAATGATACATTTTTTAAAAACATGTTTTGGATTTTCTATTAACCAAGGAATTCTATACAAAAAAAAAGGAATCAATGTTTGCACAAATATATTAAGCAGCACAACAGTTTTCAACAAAAAAAACAGCATTTTACAATGATTTTTGAAGGATCATGTGATATTTAATAGAGTAATCGTTGATAAACAATCAGCTTTGCCAACATGGGAATAAATTAGATTTAAAATGTGTTATTGTTACATTATTGTAATAATATATAACATTGTAATAATACTTTGTATCAAATAAATGCAGACTTGGTTAGCATTACAGACTTAAATCATTTAAAAAGTTACTGGCTCCAAACATGACTAGCTGGTGTGCTTCTTGTTGTGACAGTCACAGCATGTTCATACAGTACATGCATGCCCTTGATTATTGACATCTTACGCGGCCATATCAGCTAAAAGCAGTATCTGCTAGAAAAGAGCCACAAGTTATGTACTACATCTACCAGAATGGCTATATTTGGAATAGCATACCAGCATATGACTCTTACTATTTCTGTGCAAAGCAAACTCAGATGACCTACTACATTTGGCAAAATGAGCAGTACACAACAGAGCACACTATAAGAAACAACTATATCCCACAGTGCAATGCAGTCACCTGGACCAGAAGGAACCAGAAGTAATTAGTCACAATCATCAGACTGTGATTTAAATAAAATGCAATAAGAATGCAAAGTAACCATACATACATACAACCATATATATTTTAACATTTAGAGTCTGGTTAAATTGGATTGCAGGTGGTTAGTAAATAAAACAGCTCTGAGATTGCGTGCATGAAAAAAAAATGGTTTAGCCAATTCACCCCAGAGAGGCAGAAACAGGAATTGGCTGGTCTTAAGATAGAAAACCAAAATTGAGTGACCTACTTTAGGATTTTTTTTTTAAAACATCACCTTAATTGCTCATTGAAATGCAATTATCACCTTCACATCCAATTACTGTGCTCACATCAACAATATGGATCTTAAAATACAACTCACCTGACAGATCTGTGCATCAGACATTGTGTCTTTATAGACACTGTGTACTAGCGATATCTTCGAGATTTAGTGTTTATGGAGAATCAAGTCAAGACAGAAAGATCTCTCATCTTTTGATTCAATCATTCACACATATACATACCCGACTCTAAGCCATGCTGAGAAAATATAGCTTGTCTAGCTCTTTATACATTCAAGTTAGAAACTTGACATTGCAACTTTATTTTCACCATCTGAACGTTTTCTTTTTACACAAAAACTACATCAATATGTGTGTGACAGCAGATATCTTGAGAGTCTTTCATAATGCAGTTCTCTGAAGAAAAATGCATCTTTCATACTGCGCTACTAAAGCGCATCAGATGTATACTGACTATATACACAAGGTTTTGATGGGAGTGTTTTTCTTTGTGCAAAATCAGGGTGCGAAAGGTAAAGTATGTACTTTTAAAAGTGAGGTATCTCTACATTTGAGGCATTTGTGGCACTATGCACACTGGCTTTCAAAAAGTGCTTACGTATATGAGAGGGCTGTGAATGTAAACTGTGTGAACTGCGTGTTTTCTCCTAAATTACATTCTACTGTATATACATACATACCAATACAACAATACTGAAACATTTGGTAACAATTGCGTCTTCATGTTGCATTAGAGAACCACTGCAAAGCAATTTTCTTAAGAGCTGCAATGGATTGTAGATTATATCAACCCAAAACAAATGCACAGATGCCTATTATGAAAATCCACAGAAAATAATATATAATCTGACCACCTTTGACTTACTATTTTCAATGTGATTCAAATACACTAATCCTAATCTCGCATACAATTTGGGATCCTCCTCGATGTTTCCTACTTACAAGTCTGGATTCTAAGTTATAATGAGCTTTTTTTTTTTAAATGGCGGATGCATATTAGGTGTCTAATTCACATGTTATCTATAGCTGTCTCCAGGTAAACAACAAACTTTTCTGTTGTGCCAGATGGTGAGCATAGGTACGCTTGCAACAATTTTACACAATATATACAAATTGTAAATGATATCTGAGAAATAATTAATTGGCATAACGCAAACTACAAAGGGTGTCATTAGCTTAGCCTTAATCAACCATAGGTTAAGACTGTATAACCTTCTTTCATAAGACCATGACTCTTACAAAGTCGCATTTTTATAAAAAAAAAAAATTGTGTTCCTGTGATTTTGTATGTTTCTATGTTTGGATTTATTCGTCATCGCCCTGCCTTCGGATTTGGACTCCGTTTACATGGTAATTGACCCTTTGGAATACGTTTACTCTTTTGTCTCTGCCTGCGTTGATTCAGTCTGCCGGTGATTTTGATCTTGTTTGTCTTGACCCTTAGCCTAATAAACCCTTTTGCACGTGAACTCGCACACTTTCTTGCCTCTATTCGTAACACCCTAACTCAGAAAGTCACTGTTCAAAGTAAATCCTACTTTTTTCTGCCGGTAATTACAACAGCGCTGTGACTTTCATGTGTGCTCATCTCGTAAATACGATCATTCTGATGTTCCTTGAAGGCAGCATTAGAGCAGAGGAGCTCAGTCTTGTTTCCCTGCAGAGATTAGCTCCAACTCTAATCAAATACACCTGAACCGGCTAATCAAGCTCTTTGAGTGCAGCTGGAAATTAAAGTCAGGTGTGATGGAGCGGATTTGGAATTCTGCAGGAAAGATCCCAAAGAGCAAGGACTAAGCGAGCAGGAGAAAAAAGACAAAGGATGAAAAAGAGTCCTTCTGCACAAACCACTGCAATATGGGTTTGAACTAGGAACACACACACACACTTTCAAGCTGCGTGATGAAGATGGTACAGCAGCACTGCTGGAGATAAATCTAATTTATTTATGTGTCTGTTATTGTCTTGGGTTTTTGCGAAAAAAGAAAGTGAAAAGTCAGGAAGGGCAGGTAAGGGGTGTGGATAATGGAACATTTCATAGTAAAGGCAGAATGAGAGACAAAGGAAAATGTAGAGAAACACAACCAAGGACCAAAAAAACATCTGCTTATGAAGACCACTCAAACCTTAGCACAAATGCAAGTGTTACTTATTCAGTATTCCTCTAAAGATAAGCAAAGTTTGTGAATGGTATGAAATTGTTGAAGGTTATCACCCTTCCAGCCACAAGAGAGTCAATCAGATCTCTAAGACCTAAGGTCAGTTACAAAATGTATTTTTCTGACAGGTAGAGAGCTCCCAAAACCCACAGCGGCATCTTTAGGGGAAAAGAGTCTTGACCAAAGGTTCAGCTACAGACAGATGAAAAACCAAAGAGTCAAATGGCTAACCAACTGTGTCTATCATTAACTAATGTGAATAATTATTCATGTCTGCAAAATAGCAATAGTTATATGCACAAAAGTTTGTTTTTTTGAAAGAAATATCAGTTATCAGAAATATCAGATGTTCACTATGAACTTCTTAAACAATGAATGGGCCCCAAATAGTTTATTAGCAGCAGTGTTAATTTAATTGACAAATTATTGACAAACGTTTAGGTTGATATCCAGTCATGAATTATGTTTAATGTGGTAGTTACATACATTTCCGTTGTACTATCCTGATTTAGTCACCATGCCTGTTCACGAAACAGACGTGAAGCATGTGGATCCATGTGCAAAGTAGCCATATGCAGTCTTATAGGCAACTCCAGCTGGGCGTGACAGTGCCCTTGTGGCAGAACCTGATTTTACTGAGTTTGACGTGTCCCTGGGTCAACATCTTTGTTGACCCTTGAACAACATTGTGATTAGCCAATCAGATTTCAAGAACCTGTTTATAGTTTTTGTGAAGTTTAGGCTTACAATCAGTGTTTGGTGCTTGTACATCAGTATCAGTCATCTATCCTTTCCTCTGATTTTAGGCATTACTCATGGGTAGGTTTAGGTGTAGAGATATGGTCAAAACAGAAATTTTGGAATAAAATGTTGTTCCAGGGTCAACAAAATATGTTGACCCAGGAGGACGTTGAACTCAGTAAAATCAGGACGTGCATGTATGGTGTCGACTAAAGCTAAAACAAATCAGATGACTAAAATGTGATTAATAAATTCAATGGCATTTTCATCCAACGACTATGAGTAAAACTAAATCATAATGTAACACACTGTTTAGAGCCTGATTAGTAGTAGTTATTTGTAGCTATTTATTCTCTTAAAAATTAAGGAACTTTATTGACATCTTTGGAAACTTTCCATTGCTAAAAAAAGTTATTTATTGTAAAAAACAAACAAAAAATCAATTAAAATGTTTTTTATAAACATTTTAAAGAAGAGAAAAAAAGAAAGCAAAAATGGTTTTACGAGTGAAGTATTAGATTTGGTTGGCCTATTTCTGCACAAGTGGTTAGATTGTTTGAAAGGCAAATTACCTGAGCTTCAGCACCCACATTAACTTTATAGCTCAATACTATAACTGTATCTCTACAATCGTCTCATTTGTGTCCATTTTTATTCCTACAGATAATACAGATACTTAAATGAAACATACCTGAAAATGCAATTTAGTTTCTTAAGCTATGAAAGAGCAGCTTCAGAGAAATAAAAATGTTCCTCTGGGCAGTGCCAAGCAGCATATAAAGAACAATAGCCACTTTTCCAGTGTGAGTTCACATCAGAGTAGCTTCTGCTTTGCAAAATCAAGGCCTAGAGGGCAGGCCGGCTAAAACATAACCCTGGGTTTTATGAGTACACACTCAATAGCGGGACCTCATAAATGTTCCAGTTTCCTCACAAAGAGTGTGTGGAGGAGAGAGAAAAGAAAGAAGGCAATAAAGATGAGCAAATAGACAGCTTGCCACACATCAGGTGAAAAAGAGAGACGGGGGTCTTTAAAAGCCTCTTTTTTTAATAAGACCTGATGTTGGTGCGATGCCAGAAAGAGATTGACTAAGTAAAAAAGATTCACAACCCTTGTCAAATGTTTGGGGTCGGTGATTAGATTTTTTTAAAAGAAGTAATTATTGTAGCTATATTTTCTAGTTAAAAGGTACTTTTTACAAAAGGTAATGCCTTCTTGCTGAGCATAAGTAGTTTCTTTCTCTCTCTCTCATACGCACACACACACACACACATATATATATAGCTTTTTTGGCCACTGACTCTAAGCAGTATTCTTTGTGTTGTGCTCAAGATCACCCTCTTGCAAAGCCACCTTGGCAATTTTATAAGAAAAGCAATATTCTGTGGATGCTTTGGACAGCAGAATAATATCATTCTCTCAGCTGGAGTGGACCAGACGGGAGGTTTTCGAAGGTTCATGGAGCAGACAGCACATGCTGGCCCGGACCCACGTATTTCACACCCCGATTTTGTGAATCGGGAAGGGAGCAGGAAAAAGCTGAATAAATATGGGACTTTAGTGTGCGCCCAGCAACACACTGTTTATCTGCACAAACCAGACGTGGCAGCAGCCATTCACGCTTTTGTGCCACTCTGCTTATGAATACAGCATGCTAAATGAACTTTATAAGTAGAGGAGAGGAGAGGAGAGGAGAGGAGAGGAGAAGAGAAGAGAAGAGAAGAGAAGAGAAGAGAAGAGAAGAGAAGAGAAGAGAAGAGAAGAGAAGAGAAGAGAAGAGAACTTGAATTAGTTCAGCAATATATTGGTCAAGCCAAAGTAAAAAGGAAGCTACGTTTATCACTAGGTGAGTAAATGTGTGGCTTTCAAAGCGAGGACACTCTTGTTTTGGAGCACATCTCATTAAGAGGAGCCTGGGGAGAATATCATTCATAAAACATTAAGAAACAGCTTTTATTTCATTCATTATTAAAGCACAATCTCCTCAAACCACAACCACAGGAACGGTGCGATTTACAGGCACAATGGGCTGAGACCAAAACAGCCGGAGACTAAAGAGAGGATAACATAACAAGAAGTAAGATTGAAGCCAATCAAGATTATCTGAGCTGTTTGAGGAATAACCTTCTATTGGTCCATTCATCCACCTATCCATCCTGCTGCTGTAAGTTGATGTCTGCAAAATATTAAGAGCATATAGTCGTACCATCCCAAGTGCATAATACATTAGCGAAGAACCCACACAGGGCGAGTTTGATTTAAGAGATTAGCCACTGCGTGTGTGTGTTCTTCCTGGGCCTGGCCGGCTCGCAGTGACCCATTTTATCTACATGATAGAGAGTCAAAAATAGTCTCTGATTATTGCTGGCACACTTTCAGACAGACCACAGGGGCCTGGACTGAAGGTCACTCCTTCGTCCTCGATCGCTCTCACTCTCTCTCCTACTGGACACAAATTATGATATAGTTCTCCATTACATGCAAAGGCCACTACACAGAGCGATCCTTAAGAGAATTACCCTTGACCTTGACAGGAAAACAAAGGGATCCTCTGGTGTAATGCTGGGTAAACAGATATATCAGTCACCATTTCTGAATCTTAGCAGCGTATAAGCGAACTGTAACCAGTCCCTGATGTCAGATCTTTGGCTGATGTGATAATTTGACTAGCACAAATGAGGCCGTCTTCACTGATTGGCTCTTAACTCAATAATTTAAGGCTGAAATAGCTTGAACAAAATAAAGCATTTATAAATAATTGATATGCAGTTGTTTGGCGAAATCTAATAATTTTGTCAACATCCCCATGTGAGTCATCGCTAACATCACGTTCAGACGCACCAGCTCACAGATGCATGCACATAGAGTTATGTAAATACAGTCATAGATGGATACAAAGATGAATGGACAGATGGATGGACAGCCCAACAGATGAATTAAAAGACAGGAAAGATAAGATTCCTGACAATTCCACATAATACACAGACACATAGATGCAGAGGCGTTCATGTAACATGCAGACGTTTTGGTGCGAGGGGCTTGCTTCAGAGCTGACACTTCAATTTCAGAGGGCCTTTAAAGGATACCCGGAGATTCATACTAATAAATTCCCCTATTAGGGAAGAGAGACATTTTCTTCTCTTCACTCTCTCACACCACCATCTCCAGCCCTCGTGTACTCCACACTCCTGAAGAAATTGGGTACTAGGAGTAGCGGGAATGAGAGTTTGGACACATTTCGGTTGGAAAACACTTTCAATGCTAATAAAGTGCAGGTAGCATATATCTAGCTCAGCACACTGGACGATGTGCCTCTCTACATCTAGTTATTTTGAAAACACAAACCTAGTGCCAAGAATAACAGAGCATTTTAAAGGAATAGGAAGCAAGTTCATGTTTTCACACAAATGTTTGTGTATTACAGTTTGGGTCGTATTGAAAGACAAGCTGACGGCACAAAAACACACGCCCTTTTAACTGAGCTTGTGAAAACAATTGAGATAAGTATAATAAGCAGCAATTAAAACTTTTTTTATTGTCATTGTTTTATTGTGTTTATTGTCAGACTCGTATTAGAATTCATTCTAAAGTACTTAAAATCTGATTGTTTCGTATTTGTGCTGAGTCAAGAGCTGATCTCACTGACATGTCAAATCTGATTTACTTGAGGATTCTCTAATCAGATCAATTGATTTTGAGTCTCGAGACTTCAGTTTCCATACAATACGTGAGCAAAAAAGTCACTTGCTTGTTTAAGACAAGCAAATGATAAGACAGACTGGGATTTTCACCAGGGACTCATTTCCGTGTCAATCTGAGTTGTTGACTTTACTGTAACATGTTTAAAACACTTTTAAAATCAGTGAGCATGGTGCAACTTCTCAAGCCTAATTATTCCATCAATCTCACAATAGTGATTCACTACCATAATTACGGTTGTTCCTTTCAATACACATCCTACCAGCCGACTCACTGGGATTTATTCACGAAACATGAGCATAATGAATTTGTGTAAAACGTTCATGAATCTATTCTCATGTAAATTCTCCCACTGAACGAATCATTTCCGTTAGGATGGTTTGACGTACAATTTACAGAAATTCGTTCCACTTGTGTTTCATGAATGTGTTCCTCTGTCTTAATTGCAGTTCTTGTCTTACTTTGCATTTCACTGAAATAATGTGAAGTGGGCTGCAACATTTCATAAAAAAACATGTTTTTTATTGCAGTATAATCCAAACCACTCACACAGAAAAGCAAATAAATTGCCTTAAACCATTAAAACACATGGCCTTGTGTCTCATACATAACAAGCAGAATATTTCTCCCATATGCTGCCGGAGGGCAAAACGCAGAGTTAGAAAGTTTGAAAATGAAAGTTTGTTGTGACTTGCACTCTACAGTGTCACAGAAAATAGGTGGGCGTATGTTCTCGTTTTTAACCTCAGCACCTTCTGGAGTTATTACTATTCCTTCTTCACTATCACCAGAGTGCTGTCAGTGTCCATGACAACCAGGAGCATAACCTGCCAACAGGGGTCATGCTTATAAAATAGCCATCAAACCAATAAACTACGAAAAGCCAGCAGAGACAAGACACGGCTAAATATAAAAAATAATTGCATTTCATTGCATAGGCTACTCCCAATACTGCCCTAACTACTGGCAAACTTTAAGTTAAACGAGAGAAAAAAAAAAGGGCGTTGAGGAGCTATGATTAGTTGGAGCTCACTAAACAATATGGCTGAAAATGAGTGAAAGACAGACTGAAGAAACAAAGAAAACTGCTGACAGGATGCTTAAAAAAAGATGTGGTAAACATCACCTACTCTTAAAACAGTTTAATGTCTATCAAAGGTTTGAGAAGAACATGTAGTGCGCAGTTTGACAATTGCACTTTTCTTGTGGGGATTTTGTATTTCTATAAACAAAGCCTTAACATGTGTTTTCACAAGGTAAAGTCGTAAAATGTTAAATGGCTTTCTGTCACTGGGCGGCACACTTGAGAGGTGTGAAAGGGATGACATGTCAGTGTTTGTTGTGAATAATTATATATTTGCTTCGATTATGAGCCATATACAAACTTTCAAAATAACAAGAAATATTTCCTGACTTTCCATTCCGCATTTCTAAAGGAATAAATGGCATTTTGAAATGTATTAAAATAGAAAACTTGTTTTAAATTGTAATATTATTTTACAAATATAATTTTTTACAGTATTTTAGAACAAACACATGTGACCTTGTTGTCATTTAATATAGTATGGAATTTACATATGGGTCAAGAGATATTTAAGAGATAATTAAAGAATTATGTTGATTTTTTTTTTTATTCGTGTCCTTAATTTCAAGACAGAAAAAATGTCACACATCACCTCTTACTTTAATCCTAATGGAAAGATTTCTCTAAATAATTACTTTCAGAAAGTCTCTCCAATAAATATTCTTTCTCTTTGTAGTGCTACATTTTGAGAAACTCAAATCATGATTCAGAGCGTGTTCTTTTGAAAGAGAACATGAAACCACTTGTGTCCCCACAAGAGAGAAGAAACGAAGAGGACCACAAAAATCAGCGCGGATATTAGAAAACATACACAGACAAACAGGAGATAAAAAGCACGTTTTACTAAAGACTAAGAATGAGTTCAGTGTTTTTTAATCAGTGCTGGCAGTAAATTCCATAAAAGGCTGGGTGGGATGTTTTGCAGAACTGAAGACCGGAGCCTTGATGAAATGCAGAATTAAATTTCACCCGGCAATTCAGCATGGCCAGCATGGCAAAATGTTAAAACCAAGATCTAATCTCAAGGATGAAATTTAAAAAGGGATGCATAACATGCTGTATTGTAATATTTGTGATTGGATCTGCTAGACTCTAGAGCCACAACACAAAAAAAGGGATTTGATTATATTTGACATTTTCCTGCACAGAGGAATAACTAACAAAATCATGCAATATATTTTACAATAAAGAGTTTAAAAAAAAGTATTGGTCCCACTTTATATTAAGTGTCCCTAATACCTGTGTACACAGTCACTACTGTAGATGTGTATCTAGTATGTAACCACAGTGTAAGTACACATTGTTACATAGTACCTACAGCTGTTATAAGTCTGTAACTACACACCTGTAACAATCTTCAGAATGGTGTGTGTAAGTACAAATGTGTAACAGGGCATTAGTAACAACACTTTTTTCACTTCACTAAGTAGTCATGTAACAGGAATTACATTTTGTAACAGCAGTATGTATACGAGTAATGAGGGGTGATCAGGGGGTGTAGTTAGGTAGGTTTAGGGATATGTAAAGTGGGAGGAGTTGGTGCACCTCTGTAATACCAGTGTATATACACGTTAACTCCTCGGGAACTGCCCACTTAATATAAAGTGTAACATTCTGGACACCAACCGCAATTTATATGTAAAGCCTAATTTACTGCCCGCTGCTGTGTAACATCAGAGTAATTACAAGCTAAATCCATAGCAAT
>JAUYWG010000059.1:6497993-6508252 GCA_034779775.1 Enteromius afrohamiltoni
AGATAGATAGATAGATAGATAGATAGATAGATAGATAGATAGATAGATAGATAGATAGATAGATAGATAGATAAATTTTAATCTAGATTTGTAAATTTTAATGGAATGTATTTTAATGGAGAAAAAGATAATTATTTTTTCTCTCTATCTATCTAGCTTCTTTGCTAATTTCCTTCCTTCCATCCCACCTTCTCTGATCCTGGTGACTTCAAAACAGACAGAATTGGCTGCTGGGTGGTGGACGTGGGTAAGAGAAATAAACAAAGCTGCTCTCTGGCCCATGTGCAGGCGGAGAAGAATAAAGGAGAGGAAGAGAAACCTGCAGGGAAACAAGAGAAAGCACATGTGCACGAGAAAGAGAGAGAGAGACAAATGGAGAGGTACCGAACCAAGGAAGTGAAAGTCAGAAAGAGACGCAGGCCTCCAGGCGATGCTTGTTCCTTTTCCAAAAGAAAGACGAAAAGTAAAATGGAAGGATGATGTGAGAAGAAAGAACTGGTGGGTGTGCTGAGGGTGGAGGTCTGGGAAGGCACGTGGTGGGACATCCCCAGGAGAGATGTGTGATAAACACCATGAGTAGATCACGCACTGACATTTTGGCTTTGACCTTCACAACCTCCACCCTACGCTTGTATGTGATGTTGTTTTCCTATCCCTCCTCCTCATCTTCCTCCAGTCTTGGCTTAGAAATGGTCTTCAGATAAGCTCATGCCCAAGAAATTAACACAAAAAAGCATTAAAAATACAAATGAAAGCCAAATATTAGTTTATATCTGCTAGCAAAAACACAAAAAAATGTTTCATAAAAGCTCAACATTACTCCAGTCTTCTCCAACCAGAGGCTACATGGACAGTAAGATTCTCTCATGTCTGCACTAATGGGCAGTGAAACATCAGGCCAGATTCATTACAATTCATGCCAATCTTGGCACATATGAGTGGACCTGTAATGAGGGGGAGCAGAGAAGGGAATCAAAAAGAAAAATAAAACAAAAAACACAATTTATTCCATATTCTGTAGCCAGAACCGTGTCTATACGGGGCCAAATAGACAGATTAGAGTAGCAAAATAAATAGAAGCTTGTGTATGATGAGAGCCCATCGATCTCCACATAAAAATAACAACATCTCAGCTCTGCGCCTGACACTGGAGGGCCGAACAGCTGATGAAAATCAATATGGTGGTTCAGGGATTGACCACAAGAACGACACAGTGTGTTCGATGGAGAAAGAGTGATGCTGCGCTTATGATAATCTATCAGCAGTGAAACACACACACTCTCAAGTGTGACAAGAGTTTTAAAATAAGAAGATACACAGAAATCTTTGGTATACTTACAAATATACAAATTACTTCAAGGTTAACACCTTTTGAAAGGCAGCATTTGCTTGTTAGGTATGTTCTGAAGCTTAGTAGTTGGTTTGAGCCAGTCCTTAGTTGGTCAGGACCTGTTTAAGATGGTCAAGTGCTGGTCCTAAGATAGTTAGCTCATTCTCATGACCATGCTTCAAAACATACCTTAACAGTATATACTGTTTTTTTTTTCTTCTTTAACAGGGAATGGTAAATAGTACATTAAGACTACAGACAAGCAGTTAGGAATTGGTTCCCATGCACATATACCAACATTATTATAGATAGATAGATACATAGATAAGATAGATAAGCATAAATGAACCTTCCCACAAAAAAAAAAAAAAAAGTTTTGCAGTGGTGGAAGTCTGATGGAAGCTAGGAAATTGAATATAGCACCTTTCCCTATTAGGGCACATTCACTTGCTGTGTTCAAACAAGCCATGTACAAAGACAACATGGTAGACCCAACATACAGCATCACAGTCGGATCCCCTGATCTTGAAGAGTTCAGAGAGACAGAGACCCCTGTCTGCCAATGAGCTTGGTAATTAGCACCACATGGAAGGAGGCTGACCTTTCTATGCTGCAGGGCTGTCTGGATTTCAAGGTAAAACAAGCAGTGAGCCATCACAAAGTGTTTATCAGGACATTTATTCTTAGACCGCTCTTAAAGGTTACAAAACTGAGCCGTCAAACAGCATGTTCATCACTTTCCTCCCTAAAACCAAACTGTGAGCAAGGAGAATTGCCACAAATAAAGACTCCTCATGAGATCACGGAATGGAAATGTGGGATTGGTGTCGAGGAAGTGTAGTCAAACATCATAATCATACAAGCTTACTTAAAGTTTGGATTGATTTTGCAATGTTAGCTAGGCCTGCCGCAAACACAGAAGATTTTCTTTATGTTACACTATGGTTTTTTATGCTATAATTGTTCTAGTAACTTTCTCAGAACATTTGCAGAGGCTAGAAAACAATGACTGATATGTGTTGTGACTGATATTAAGCTGTAACTTAATACTTAGACAACAATTTTCTGGTTCTGGTTTTGCTGTCTTTTAGTTTAAACAACAAAGGGTTCTGTATAAAATGGATATGCTAGTAAACTCAAACACTGCATCACCTCAGAGAAGGTTCTTCCAATCAATAACAAATGAAAAAAAAAAAAAAAATGGAAAGGTGCATTTGGAGATGGAAAAAGTAGTATAATCGACTTTGGCCAGATGTGAGCTAAAAACCTTCCTAAGTACTTCTGGTTCTCCCCAAGATGCTTGAGGCAAGCTTTTGAGAACTACTGCCTGAGGTACAACATGGTGTTAAACTAACCTTTGGTTAAAGGTCTTGAAAATACTATGTAGGAACAAAGCTCATGTGGCTTGTCCAGATTTAATAAAGGTGAACATACTGTAGTCAAAGTCAACAAAGTCAATTTTCAAGCACATCAAGGCCCTGTTTCTTCCTGGCTCTGTTAAGGATAGCCTACGGACCAAAAAGTAAAATGGGATTTGAAACATCTATCTGTATCTACATTTCTGACACTGCATTAATTAAATTCTCCCTATTTTTCCTTGCAATATTTATAACGCTAAGGCAGCTAGCTAAAGGCTTCAAACCAATAACCTAATGGCCTTGTTGCCATGGCATGTTCCTCACCCAGGGGCTGTGGATATAACCACTCTGACATGTAAGAAATATGAATGATGCACAGCTTGTGAGATCCATTTCAGTGGCAGAGTCAGTGGCCTAAGAGATCTGTGAGCGCTAAAACACACCCTGATGAGAGAAAGAAACAAGCTGACACAGATTAAAGTATTACACTACAAAGACAGCATCAATTACCAAAGGCCTCACCCAAAGACCTTAAAGCCCCCAACACAAGAGCTGCTCACCACCCCTACGGCACTAATCAGGCTTTAATCAGACCTTAACTAATTACTGTTCCATCAGTGTATGTCGTAAGAAACAGCTAACAGCCTCTCTGCCCATTACATTTAAAAAGGTCTGTTTTGGATACTATAACTCTGAACAATTTAAGGCCTTAAAACTCTTTACAGAACAAAAGAGGTTCATTAAGGATGAAGGCAAGTGATGATCTGCAATGGGAAATGAATAGTCACAGGACACTGAAGTTTGTTATTGCTTGATGTCATTCTAACAGCAAGAGGCTCCTTTTCAATTCATGAGTGTGAATTTGAACTGAATTGGCCACAGAGGAAGTTAAATTGGAATCTGAATTGGAATGACAGGAAGAGGAATCTCTTTAAATCCTCAACTACTGTGCACCCTAGTTAGCCTTGGCCTTGTATGCAAGGAGGGAACAGTAAGAGGACAGGGATTAAATAAGTTCGAGCAAAGTCTTAAACTGGAAAGCATTCTGGTCCCATCTCATATTTGGCTTTCTTCTCATAATACCCCCCTCTAAAACTTCAAGGGGTCTGATACGGCAAGCAATCTACCTGGGGAAAGACCCCGGAAGATCAAAGGTCTCTTTAACATACGAGGGCTCCGTCTCGGAGCGTACGAGCTGAGTATTCAGGGCAGAATAACACAGAAACCTGGGGAGCTATGGCACTTCCCCAGCTCCCAGCACTCATTCCAGAAACACTATAGAGAAGCTAATGCAGAGCTACCAGCAGAGGATGAGGAAGGATGGAGGGAAAAGACAGAGATAGATGGAGGGAGAAGATAAATAGAGAGAGAGAAGAGTAAATCAAGGTATGGTAGGGACCATCAAAGCTTGTTTTTAGATACTCCCGAAAGTTCTTCCAATAAACGTTTAATGTAGACCCAGATTCAGTTTTTGAATGTTCCAGGAATGAGCTTTTTTTTTATGGATCTTTTCCACTAAGCGGTATAGTTAAGTACAGGGTGAAACACAATTATTCCATTTGCATTCAGGAATTCAGGAAGTCAGGAATTGTTAACCTTTCTGTACCCTATTTTTGAGGCACCTAGCATAGTACTCCGGTATCTAAAGGGTAGAACTAGCCACACTGTCTGTGTGTAAATATGAAGTTTATATGACTGACAGAATGAATGATACAGAGAACTAGCACGATATCTACAATGATAGATGGAACTTCACACAGATCTATATACAGGACAACTGACATTCATATGATAGACTAATGTATAGATCAGTATATAGAACTAGAGAGAACGACAGATAGAATGATCTAAGGGTAAAATTAGATATATAATACATAGAATTACTCCCTTACTCCCAGAATGTGTTAAAAATGACCAATCACAATCTGTCATTTGATCCCCGCCTCCAAAGTCTTCAATCAGTTGAGAGAGCGCAGAGGGTCGAGCGAGTGCTGCTTAGCACCATATTCGAGGTGCAGAAATGCTTCTTCACAAGAATGATATTCCGCCGTGCAGATACTGTTCATCTTGTTTTTTTATGTGCACTAGATTTGAAAACCGCTTAGGGGCGCAGATTATATTTTTTCCCCAAGTGTTTGTGCCGCCCCCCACGTGTCATGTAAAAATGCCGCCCCAGGCGGCTGGCCTGTTCGCCCACGCCTAAAACCGCCACTGGAACTGACATACAGATAGACACTACTACCTCATGTGTCGTGTGGTCAGTTTTCATTTAAATGCCATGACAACAGCCTTTCCACTAATGATACAACTAGCCTATCTTGGTGTAGCACTGTAGCTGCCAATCCAGAGTTGCTGGCATTCCTCAACAAGCAATTACAGGAACATGTTCTTTTTACAATTTTGTACATTATGTCAGAGGCCACCCAGCCCAATCTAACTTTTGCCTAGGTAAACTTTTCTCAGACAACTTCCTGACCTTTCCCAGGCTAAACAAAAAAATAAGCCGGCCGAAGGGAAACTAAGCAATGCAGCTTTACGGTAGCAGACACCTGGAGCGGGGTCACGTCCCTCACCTTCCATACTTCAGAGATGCACTGCGGCAGCTCACTCGATTCTAATGACATTACCGAAGTGATTTTGGCCATGCTGTGTGCCTCTGACATTTAAATTGACTCTGTAAATTGCATCGGTGTGATGCAGAATGAGACGAGCTATGGGCAGTATTGACTTCTCTGCAGCTGAGGAAGCTTCGTTTAAAATTGAAGAGATCTCAGACTCTGCATGGTCACGATGGATTCATACATGCCGTTTCCGCCACACAAGGGGAACACAGAAACTACAGTTGCCACTTTGTAATCAAGCTGATTAATTATTATTAGGCCTGGAGGCAGGACCACATGTAAAGTAATCAAACACGGGCAAAATTGCAAGTGCCTGATATTTACAGAGGCCAGTGATAATTATTCTTTTCTCCTTCTCTTAGCTTTTCTCCCCAGATTGTTTGCCACAGGCAAGGAATGTCACAGTAAGCGCTGATTTATAGATGCTATTATTTTACCCGTCCAAAGGATACTTGTAATGGCCACTATTAGTCAGTTATAGGTGTGTTTTAATGGTCTGATGTGGTTAAGCTGAATTCTCGGCTGTGCGCTGGGGTCTATGAAGATGCGACGGCAGTCACCGCAGTGTAATAACAGAGCAGCAGCCGGAGGGCTAGGTTTGACTGCGCCTGCACCGAGAGCAAAATGCCATAAAAACAGCAGTTTACCAGCAGGGCCGTGTGTAAACATTCATTCTCCTTAACTCGCACACACATACATATACATTCAAGAAGACGCACACAGTGTGATTGAGAGCTGCAATCTTTATCTGCTCTCTGTTTTTCACTTCTCCGAATCTAAATTTATGAGCAGCTATGCGCAAACCTGGAGGCATCGTAACTGCGGTGTGTTCGGGAAAATGCTAATATTTACTTGTGTGTATATCTGCAGGAGAAGCTATTACTGAGGGTTGTGTAGCTCCCAATGGGAAATGGTAACAAAGTATTTTTACTCTGTTCTTAAGTATTTTTCTTTCTTTTTTTATTTTATTTTGGCAAACTTTTATAGTTTTACTCCAACGTGTTCCAAAGCATAATACAGTATGTCTTGCTCGTGAAGAAATAAATCAACAATTCAGGCAGTTTAGATTATCATGCCGAAACATGATGAGACAGCTAATACCATATGGATGCTAAATAAAATACAGTAAATAGTAAAAACTATTCATAATTTACCTGTATATTATGTTAAATCTTGTTTAATAAAATACCAACACAATGTAAAATCGATAACACTTTATTTTACAGTTACACCTATAAATTAGGATTATGATTAGGGTACCACTTTATTATAGTTACATCTATTAATAACGCAATATATATAGCATAAGACGAAAGTAATGCATTATTTTATTTACACTATAATTTTTATAGTTTAAATGTATATAATTTCATTTTATTTCTTGATAAGGCACAATAAGAAGTGTAAAAATATAAAAACATAGCACATATTTTATTTCACATATTTTAATTATACATATATCATTTATATTTATTAAAAATAATAATAATAATCAATACATTTAAAGTAAATCCGTGTATTACAATAAAAATACACACATTTTTTTAGCATTAAAATATTCAATAAAAAATCCCAAAGGTGTAAGATGGCAATTGGTTTAATGGTCATACCGGTTTCATTGACCTGGATGTTTAATATATTGTTTTCATGGTTGACGTGAATATTAGGAGGGCGCAATTAATCAATCAAAATCAAATATTCCAGAGAACCTCGTAATAAACCTGACTAATGATCACTGGCTGGATAATAATGTCAGACTAAGCTCTAACTCATCTTATGTTCAATGAAACACATGCTATATGCTACCTAAAGCAGGTACACATGCACACAGGTACACACACACACTCTTACACACACCACTCCAAAGATCTAACTATGACAATACTAGACCAAAACACTTGAATGATGAGCAAAATGAGAAAAAGAGGGACGTTAAGTGCTCATTAAAGTATCTACAGGGTGAGACAGACAGTGGGAACTCGGCACTCTATGTGTTGCCGGAATCTGAGAGCGAGATAATTGGCCATTATGACAGTGGACGGCATGTCATTACCTTTTCATTAGCTGGCCTCCTCTCTTCCCAGGATTGCCCTGCACTACTGAGCAAGAAAAAGACGCCATTAACGTAATGTGGAATTAAGAGAGGCGAAGAAGAGCAGGACGGATAGGGCACGCACATGCAGGCGCACACACTCTACTCACATACCCATCATTCTCTCCTTAAATGGAGCTGAGAGCGCGAGAGCAGAGTGACACCAATTTAAAATCTGCAGCGATCAAATGAGAAGAGGGATGGAGAAGGCACGTGTGTGGGTGGATTTGTGTATTCTGTGTATACGTGTGTCTGTTTTCACACAGACATTCTTACAAGTGCATCTCTCTCTGAAAATGCCATATGATGGAGTGAAACGCAGCAGAACCCCTGGGAAACAGATAAAGAGGTGCACAAACAGATAAAGTTATGAGTTTTATGGGAAGGTTCAAATACAGGCTGCTACAGCGTTGTCAAAACTCGTCTACGCCGACTTGGATCATGTATGTCAAGTCAATTTCCAAAACATTACTCACCAAAAGCATTTTGCAACCGACGCTCCAGAAGATGCAACGAAATATGGGGTTCGGTTACTTAACGAATACTTGCTCAAGTTGTCTTTTAGCAAATGAGGTTTATCTAAACTGACTTACAGTACACTAATTGCAAGGAACATCCCACTAGAGCAATCTAAGGCTGAAGACCTTGTTGAAAAGCACTAGAGTACAAGGAATTCAGCTAATAATTTAGCTTAATTTACGGCTTCCTCCTACCTGAGATCAAATCAGCTATCATTGCATTCGCAATTCATACTGCTAGAATCATACAGAGCTTATGGAATGCATACAAATGCTGCTCACAATTTGTGCTGTGCTGTCAAAATTAGCATGCTAACACAAGTGATTCATTTTCATTCTAAATATTTCTTGCAGTTCATGCAGCTAAGTTTGGTCATCCCACTCACTTTTTTCAGTCTCTAATTAGTACTTTTTTAATATGAATACATACACGCACATGTAATGTATCAATTCTCTAGCATGTTTACTAGCGAGTTTTGCATTGCAGAAGCAATCAGCAACATTTGCTAATGTAGCATCTAGGTTTTCCATCTCCAGTCAGATGTCTACCCACATCCTGTTCACACATTCCTTGGAACATCTCCCTAAACATCTCTATAAATAACCCTTTAATGCAATTGATTGCATTTTGTCATGACCAGGGGAGGCTTCTTATGGTTTGCTGGTGGAATAAACAATCAGTAGTGCTCATTGTGTTCAGTAAATCGTGTGACTGTGAGGAGCATCATTAGGTTGTTCTGAATTAATGGGCACTGGTGAAGATGCTTATTGGGGGACTAGATTAGACTGGAGTCAACACAGTCAAATTATAGCCCGATTATAGATTCAGTTTGGACAGGAAGTGTGCAGCAGAGGCTCAGAGCTGAGAGACGTACGGCTACGTTTAATTGGTCCCTAATGCAAACTGACTTTAGGAAACGAAGAAAAGGAAGGAAGTGTGAAAGAAACAAGGGAAAAGAGAGGAAGACAGAAAAGAGAGAGGTCTCCAAACTAGAAGAAAACAACAAAAAGAAGCCAGGGGGAAGAGTGCGGGTGAGCATGATTCCTCTCTAATGTCTTCTGCTGTAGCTCCCTGCAATCGATTCTTCCAGTCTATTACTTTCAACTCACTCTCACTTGCTCCATTCCTTTTTCTCTTTCTCTTCATTTTTGGGTCTCTTTGCTTTGCTTTTATAAAGATCACAATCAGTGTGGTTGTTTTGGGTGAATTGTCTGAGAGGGGGAAAAAAGAAGAGCGAGACAAAGGGATGACACGGAGAAGAGCAAATGCACTGCAAGACCTTACAGATTCAATTACGTGTTTTGTCTCAAAACATCTACAAGGTCATTGTGAAAGTAACAAGAACATTGCAGCTCAAAGATGTTGACAACATCAATCTATGAATAAGATTTGGAAAGTGATCCCAAAACAACATGTCTCTGATTCTTATAATGTTACGAACACAACAAACTCAAGCAGAAAGCACATGCCTTGTTGCTAGGAGATGCGTGAAAAATGAAAACAATGTTTTTAAACATGTTTGATATTTGATACATATCCAGAAGGGCCTTAACAGATGGGGATTTTACATTTTTATTTTGTTCACCAGTGTTCAATTTAATTCAGAAAACATTCAAAGAGATTAATTCTGATTCCTTCATTTGGTGACTTTTCTAGAGGTTACATCAAAACATCATTATGCCAATGAGTGTCTTTTGTCACCATAATACCATCATTAATTACAGCCAATTTTGCACCATTTATTGCAAGATCTCATCTTGAATATTATAAGGATGTTTTCATTGCAAGATTTATATATATATATACAAGCAACTGTGATCATGAAAGGTTAAAACAACTGCAATCTCTGTCCGCATACAGACAGATTGTGAGCATGACAGGTTTCAAACACATCTCAAACTTTAACAGACCATCCAAGGTCACAGTGGCCTCGGGTTATGCAGGTGTGCTGTTTAGAAATTTAAAGAGTAAACTAAATACGAACGTCTCTTCCTGCATTCAGTTTTCTTTGAAGCGTGCTACTGATGAAACCCCCTCTCTGTCTTGCATGCCCACCGACTTACACCTCTTACGATTCTGACAGCTGCGCAAAACAGAGTGAGCTACTACCGATGACTATTTGACATGGAAGGCAACCTCATCACTCAGTAGTAAAAACTCTTATAAAATATGCATGATGAGCACTGTGGTGATACAGCCAGGCAGCCTGGGTACAACACTCAAAAAACGAGAGAGAGAGAGAGAGATTATTATTAATGGTGACAGAAATCATGCTAAATAAACTGTATACTTTATTAAACATATATTTTACATCATAAAGAATTCTTTGTTACTTCTTT
>JAUYWG010000059.1:6508352-6519101 GCA_034779775.1 Enteromius afrohamiltoni
CTCAGCATTAGTGCACGGTGCCTCTCTAGCAGATATTTGTAGGGCTGCGGGCTGGGCGACACCCAACACCTTCGCCAAGTTTTACGACCTCCGCGAAGAGGCTGTGTCTTCCTTGTCTATATCTTGCACTATATCTTGCACTATATCTTGTCGATATAGTGCATTCCTTCAAAATGCAAGATCCCATATGTAACGTCTCCGTTCCCTCCTTCAGGGAACGTGGGTTACGTTCGTAACCTAGACGTTTCCAAAAGAAATGAACACTAGAGGCTGTAAAACATCTTTTATTCCTTTTTACACAAATGTAAAGAATTTTGATTAATAAAGCGTAATTTTACACAATTACTTGAAGAATATGTTATGACTTCAAAGCAATATTAATATGCAGAGATATCTGAAAACTGATGCTTTTGGGCGTTAACATCACACATATCCAGCTTCATATCTATGGGTTTTCATAGACGGTGGAAAACCGTCGGTTATTTGTTAGCTCACAGTGTGCAGATGTACTTGACAGGTGAGAGCTCTGGTTCGTAACTACAGTTTGACACAAAACTGTTTAAATATGCATAAAAAAAGTTGAAATGGCACAGTCGCATCAAGAAATGCTTTTTTGATGTAGGGCATATTCCCAACATGATAGGGCATTAACGTACCTTACATCACTCTAATAAAAATGTACCAGGGTTCACAGATTTAGAGGACTCTGTGAACATGAAAAAGAAAATGTTCCCTGTGTGCCCAGTCCTTGGTATTCCCTCTCGCCTTCTGATCAGTTATTTGAGTGCACAGAAAACACTTGTCCTTCTGCTCTTTCAATCATTTCATTGAGTGGAAATATTTAAAATTACTCAGAGTGACATACTTAAAGTGTTCGCTGCACTATGTGTCCTTCATCTATTTTCTGATGAACACACAATGTCCATTCTATTCCAATTAAGCACTGAAGGAGAGCCTGTTCTTGTTCTCCTCTGAGGCTGAGAGACAAGGAGCAAGGTTAGTTAGAGTTAGGGATAAGGGGTCCTGAAGCATGCAGTCTTTCAAAATGACAAATGTAAATTTTTAACCTTGTTTTTTTTTGGAGAAAGAACGTTTGAGAGGTAAAAATTGATTGCGAATGTAGCAAGTTTCTTGGGGGTGTCCATAATTCCAGGTTAGATTGAATCCTCTTGTTGCATTTTGCAAAATACAATTTGAGAACTACAACATGGAATTTTTAATGTCGATTTGTGTTAGCTTACCAAATAATGTTTCCAAATTCCTCCACGCTTGTCACTGGGTTGGATACAAAAGAGGTTATCCATGTACTCAGGGGCCTCACAGGACCATAAAACTACCCTGTACAAAATAAATTATGATAAATTAATAAATAACTACATCCCACAAACACTATATAAAAGATCACATTTTAACTGGACTTTAAATGGACTTGTTTTCTATCAACACCTTTAACTCAATCAACATCATGAATGAAAAGGTTAATCTGTGGAGGATACATGAGATTGTGTTTTAGATTGGACAAAGCATGGAGAAAGCAAGCACACTACACCACAAGGATATAGAAAAAAACATTTCACACAAAATGAATTGCTGATGAATGCTCCATTTACAGCAAAATAGTGATAAATATCCAGGCTGCATAAAAATTAAATTGACATTGATACAATAAACTGCCTATCTTTCGCAGCCAAATTAAATATGTCTTCATAGAAATGTTGCTAGACACTATTTAGTAGGGTTTTGGCCCAGACTTTTATCTCAGTCCACATAAAATCAGCAATTAACTCAGTTGTCGGCACTCTTACAAATCTGTGATTATGTCATTTGAAACAAATCTCTTCAATTTTGCTGAAAACAGCAATCTGCGGGTTTCACAATCACACACAGGCTAAAAACAAACCCAACTACTTTACCACCTCTTTCATTTTCCTTACTCTTGTTTGTCTTGTTTTCTTTCTCCATACCCTTCATTTGCTCCTCTCCTTCTTGACCAGGGGACAAACATTTTAGAATGTGAACCTGAGTTAAATTGGCAGCTCATATAAACTCTCCACCAGGACTCAGGAAGGTCCACAGAGAGCTGAGAGGAGAGAGAGGACAGAGGACCTGTGAAGATGACTGGAGGCCTTGGACTGGGCTTGTTTCCCTGTTTGTCTCCCGTAGGACCAAACAGTGAATAAGATCTATTAGAGGGATGGATATCTCTGCACCAAACTGAGGTGGACTCAATCACCTGCTTCCACAGCGCTGTGAGCACAGTTGCTTTGCTTTCATCAGTCACATACTACAAAAAAAAAAAAAAAAAAAAGAACAGGAAATGCAGTTCACCAGCGAAGTCAGGAAAAACCTTAAAGACACAATATGTATGTTTTTGTCACTAGAAGTTGCATTTCTCAAACAATAACAGAGGCAAAGTTTGATGAAACAATGAAGGAGAGTGGAACATTGGGATGTCGTTTTCACAAATTATGTTCATGGATGAATAATTCATATCTGGGACAGTTCATTTTTAAAATCTGGAATTTCTTTGAATTCATGAAACCTACAGAACTTTTGAAGAACACAACTGCACGAAATATATAACACTGTGCAAGTAGTTTTTGGATATTTTATTACAAAAATCTTATCATATTCATATTGTGCCTTTAACTAAATGGCAGTTAAATCCCGCTTAAATGGCCGCCAAACAGGAAGTCATCATAAAGGAAGCAGAGGGAGCTGTGGCAGTCAGTGCAGACTGGCTTGGAGTTATATAGAGCTCCATTTCACACTTTATGTTGCATATATATATATATAAGTGCTATCAAACGATTAATCTGTTTGCATAATATATATGTGTGTGTGTGTGTCTGTGCGTGTTTGTATTATGTATATATATATATATATATATATATATATATATATATATATGTTGTAATATTACATATATCTTTATATAATATAAAATATAAGAACATGAATATATAAATATATAAACATATAAATATTTTATAAATATATACTGTATATGTTTGTATTTATTTATACTTAATATACATTGTACATACATACACATGCACACACACACAAAATATACACAAAAAAATTATCCAATTTATATGAATGTCAGAAAATCCACAACTGCTGTTATCCACAATACAGCATTTCACTAGTGAGCATTTTGTGAGCAAATTCCCATCACAAAACCATTTCCTTTTTCACCACAACATAATTAATATTAGCACATAAAACAACTACCATTATTGATATTTGTATTTTTATGATATTTTGATTGCTATAAATCATACGATAAAGCCAAATATAAACACCAGAGGGTGAGAAATGATGGGCAGGGAAATGTCTGTTGAATTGAATTCTGGGACATGTCTCGTTAACGCTGGCCCACGGCTAGAGAAAAAGACATCAGTGTCACCACGCTGTGACATCTCAACACAAACAATCACAACTCCCCTCATCCACATCGATCATCTGAGTGCCTCATGATTTAAAAGAGGGAGAGACAGAGAGAGCGTGAAAGATAGACTAATACAATGAAGGTACAAGCAATAGTATGCTAGTCATTTATTAAATACTGGCTGACTTTCCTATTATGCATCTTTTTTATTTTTATTTTATTTTTTAAATTAATTTAATTAATTCTGTCATCCATAGTGTATTGCTGATTTAATGTTTGCAGAGCTAGACTGCTTAACATTATCACCTATCCTGTTTCAGGCTATATTCAAACTATATTTGTCTTATCCCACTACTCCCACACTATCCCACCCGTGTCTAATTATGCCATCTTAGAGCGAGTACCACACTAAACTGATATTTACAGTATAGGTTATTTAAGAAGCATGAAAAGAAGAGGCAGAATAAGCAAGTTTGAAATCACCTGAGAAAGTAAAAAACATTTATAGCAGAGGCCAGCAGAGTAACACATTTTGTTTCTTTTTAGAACTCAGTACTGTTTTTATATAAAAGTAGTTTAGAAATCTACAGCACATTCTTAAACTGTAAATTTACATCAAATTAACATAAATTAACAACAAAGAGTACAAAGTACTGAAGGGATTATAAAAACGTACAAATAAAAAATGCAACTTTGATAGAAGACAGCCCTATAATAATAATATTGCATACACTGTAGATAGCAGATGTTCTGCTTTCAAATTGGACAGACCCATGAAAAATCATAATAAAATAACCAAGCTAGGGTTTGTCTTTCTTTTCCTCCTTGACATGAACATGACTGGTTACCCTAGTATTAAAAAGTAATATATTTAAAATACATTTATTTCACAATAAGTATAGTTCAAATATTAAACTTATTAAATATATCTTATATATCTACTCTAATTGGACTTTACTACTATTTCCGCACTATTAAAATGCATTAAACGAATAGTTGACCCAAAAGGGAAAAAATCTATAATTATCAAGTAGTTCCAAACCTGTATGAATTATCATACAGCTTTGGAACTGCCTGAGAGTTAAGAAATTATCAAAGAATCTATTCCTTTAAGTACAAAATTAGTCCAATTTAGTACACATATAGGTATACCAATTTAATAAACTAGAAGTACAATTGCATTGTATTTTATTAAGTTAATGAATATGAAAACTCATTTGTAATATGCTTAGCATGAAATAAATATACTTCAAATACATTTAAGTATATTTTTCACTGAGTAGGCTTAGGTCATTTTAGTAAATTCCAATTACACAATAATTCTTATAATTTTCCAATCTCGTATAAATTCATGTGACTTCTCCTGAGACTGGGATGTAAAGATACTGTTTTTAGCCTTATTTTAGCTAAAACAAATCAACTTTACGATCCCACTCGTGTCTGGTTTTATTGCTGACTTGACATCAAGTCATTATTGACTCCTATTTAAGCAGACAGGAGCTGTGCTTTAATGTCCTACACACAAAATAGCTGCAGGGTGTGTGCCCAAGATGGCCACCAAGTGAACCGACATGCCTTGAAGAGACTTTGGTAACATTTAAATGTCCACCATAAAAATCTCAAACAGATACAGGCATCGTATTTGCAATGTATTTTCACATACCAAGACTTTGTGTTTTGGACTTTTAATTACTTGTAGTTTTTACTGTGTTCTTGCTGAGGTCAAAAAATGGCATCTTTCTTTCAATATTTGAAAACTGGGTCAAAGTCCTCTGATCTAATGTTGATCTCAACAGTACATAAATGTAAAAAATAGCGTGCAGCCTTAGTTAAAATAAGACATACTGTAAGCGCTTCTCTTTATAAACCTGTATTCATTCAATACACTAAGACAGGACGCATGATTCATTTATAGATAGTGCTTCATATTGATTCTATTTTTGGCCGTGTGCGGTTTGAGCTAGCATTATATGTCTGGAGTTGACATTGAGTCTATTCATTTGCTTTTCTGCGCCGGCTCTTTTGACTTCATTAAAAAGCACTAACCAGACCGCTGAGCCGCCACCAATGTCCTTAGTAATGATTGCAATAAAAATGTACACCATCCCTGAAATTAATCCTTTATAAATAAAGCTGAAGGAATCAATGAGTTATCTAAAGCAGAGGCAGATAGCGCGAACGCACTACTGCAGATGTTGAGGACACACTGGGTGAGAGAGGATACACAATCGTAAACCCCCAGAAACAGAAATAAAGATATGGACACAGGTTAAGATTAGAGAGGTTTCTGGAGCTGTGCTGATAAAATCCTCTCTGTATGTTGTCCTCTAATACGTGTGAAGTTGTATACATGAAAGTACAAGGTAAGACAGAGGGAAAGGCCAAATCCATTATATTGAGGCAGGGACGCACTTTTGCGCACACACAGGCCGTGGTGGGTTATCTCTGACCGTTGTGTCCTTGTAAACACAAAGCAATTATGCTGAAGACACAATAGAAACATTTAAGCAATGGTTCAATCCTCCCTCTCTCCCACTCTGAGGAAGAGGGAACAGCTCAGAGATAGGGAATGTTATGACAGACTAAATCCAATAATGAGTTAGAAACCGTATAGATAACTGGACACTTATAGGTCTATAACTGAAAGGTTATCCAAGAGGAGCAATAGAAGAAAGTGAGAGGAAAATGTGCTGCAGGTTTGTGTCTACTTTGCATTTAAGCACCTACATAAAGAGTGCATTTACATCGACGTTTGATGTTTGTTTGCTAAAAATATAAGTGTTTGCTAAAAGCTAAATGTTCCCTCCATGGAATTTAAAGAGGCAGTTCCTAGACTGCATAAACCTTTCAACTCAATTAACTGTAGTGTATGTTTAAGTGTTTGTAAATGTGTGTTCTGGTTAATTTAGCTCCAGTAGTTTATTTGACAGATCCAAAGCTCAAATGACTATAAGGAAAGAAATATACATTTGTATTCAATGAGCTGATTTGATAGCAAAACTAGTGTGACCAACCAGTTTGTTCAACTTTTACCTACAATTTAGGAGTGGTGGTTAAAATAAGATTGCAGAAGTTGTACAAATTAATAAACAAAATAGCAAAAACTTACAGCCACTACATGTACATCTTCCTGTCAAGAATAACTGAACTACAAATAACCTAAATGCTTGCTTTACAAGACACAAACATAGCACAGATAACCTTCGGAACCTAAATATTGATAAAACATTATTAAAAAGATGTCAGATTGTTTCTTCCGTATCGTGACAAATAATGTAATGAAACAGATTATTAAAATAAAAATAAAAATAAAAAAGAAGCCTGTCCATTCATTGTTGATTCGATGGAAGCAAATGTGAACGTGAGCTGTCAATTGAATGTATGTAAGGAGCTTGGATCATGCAGACTAAATGATAGGAGAAGTCCAGCATGAGGTATCAGAGAGAAGTCTGTTGTTTAACCAGAGGATTATGTTTAAATATAAATTAATTATAAGGCATTAAATATATACACACACATATACAGTAAATACTACGGGCTGTTGAGTGCTTGAGTCTGACTGGCTGACGAATATTCTATGCGTGCAATTATTTTCAAGGAACTGCACGGCGAACAAAGTTCCAGGCAGCTTTTTGACCGCATAACAGTTCTATATCACTTCATCAATGGTTTGTATTTTTACAAAGGTCTTACAACAGCAAATATCCAAAGCCCACAATGACACTAGCCACACAGCTCATTTCTACAAATGTACGTTTTATTATGTATGACAAGCATATACTATATCTCTCCATCAGAGAAGCACACACTAACATACGCACTGATGTTCTTAGCACTACACTGACAAATTTATATGTAACATCAACTTAAAAACAACTTGATTTCTCACAAGTGAGGTAACAGTGGCACTATTAGTGAAGAAAATGAACTTAAAATTTCACTGTTTCAGCCACTGTTTGAGAGATGCGCAGACTCTGAGATTATCCACTCTGTGATTCACTTTCTATCTCTCTCTATCACACACACACACACACACACAGACATAATTTAGCTATTAACTGCATTGGTCTGCTATCAAAGTCTCCATTAAAGGTCTAAAATTACACTTTGGGAGATGTGGAAGAAATAATACCTACTCACAATAGCATTTTAAGTACAAAAACCAGGCAAATACCTTGAAATATATCATCTGATCAATGTCTTGAGATGTAGCACCCATATTACAAGCAGAATTATTGATGACGGGCCATTGAATTATAAGAAAATGTAAAATTCCTTACATATTGCATTCAAAAGTTGATATTTCTTTAAATAAAATGAAAGGTTCTTTACAATAAGGGAAATAAAATAAATTTTTCATGTTTTTTTTTTAAATACCTGATCAGGTTTGCAAGTAGTTTAATCTTCAGTACTGTATACTTCTTTTTAGCAACAGATAATTTTGACAGCTCTTCTGTGTGTTTCTGCACTGAACTATGAGCTTTGCTTGTCAAATCTATGTTTGATATCTACAAAAGTAAGCTTTAAAAAGCATTAAACACCCCAGAGCATTACAAAGCTTTTAACTTTTCTGTGTCTTCCCTCTGATTGATATACATGCCGTTGTTGCTTTCTTTTTTTTTTTTTTTTTCATTAATTCACAGGCTTACTTGATCAATGAATTGCCTCGGTTGTTTTGTCATTCCTGGATGTGGGTCTTTTGAAAAGATGGTGAACAAAGCAAAGCCCAGATTTTTTGTGCCAGAAAGAGGGTCCACCCCATGGTGAGCCTTATTTGTGTTCCGTGACACAAAATTAAAAAGGACTGGCAATACAATGCTTTGTCAAAAATCTTGCAAATATGATAGAAAAACAGAAGTAGAGCACATTCAATTGCTGAACGTCTCAAAGTTCAAGAAGCTCATAATGAACACCATTATATTATATATCACTCTCATTAATACTTTGAAAAGTTGACAGATATGAGAAATAATGGGTTACGCATTCACTCGCACACAGACTTTTTATTGTCGTTCAGGGTGAATACTGTATGTGGTCCATGTAGTCTTTCTTGAAGCCTCTTTGTTCTGCCTGTAGGGTATAAGGCACAGCTTACTTTTTTAACAGAAGATCTTGCTTTGAAGTCAGGAAAGGATGATCCCTTCCAGCTTTTGTGATTTCCAGGATCCACCTTTTTTGCATTTCTGCTGGAACCTAAAAGCAAATAACCATCAATGTCATTCATCAGCAAAGCTTTTTGGATAAAGTAATGCTACCAGTGCTCAATTGCTGGCTCTGTCTGACATGTGGCTCTCAAGTTAAGGAGCACAGAAAAAAGCTCTTAACACCTAACCTCAAACAATAGCATATACAACACCTCATTTGTGTAAACCACACTGCAGCAGCTCAGAAATTACACAATCTGTTGTTTTTGAACAACAAGTTTGAATACTTACCTTACGAGGTCTGCCTGAAGGAGGTCTACGATACCTGAAGAGGGTTCATATTCACCTTTTCAGCTGATGAGGGACTGTAAAGTGCATGCAAAAAAAGTGAAAACCCAAAGTGCAGAGACCAGAACACCATAGGCAAGACTCTAAATGCAACGCATAAAAAGAACAAAAAAAGGACCAATTTAAAATGAAATACAAGAAATTCATATCAAGTCCCAAATTATCTTACAGTACACTGCATCTTCTCTTGGAAAATAGGAATATTCCCAAATGCAAACCATTTTAAAACATTAGAATTTTAATATCGCTTTCCGGAACTCATGGTAATGTGTTTGAAAAACATTTAAGTGGTCTTTAAAACGTTCAATTTAGGCTCCTTGAAGTTTTGCATACTCTTTTTCATCAAAAACTATATTAAAAATAAATATAAAAGCATTGACTTTTTTTTGAATGCACAATAAAGACACTAAAATAACCCCATATGTGAAAAACTGATTTTTAATATATTATAATAAAATATATTATAATTAATATAAATATTACAATATGTGTGTGATAAAGACCAGGCTATTTTTCTGACCTTCAAATTATGCTGTAACTCTTTAAAGTTCTTTGAAATGACTAGCACCAGCACTGTATCATACACGAGCATTTTTCATACAAAACTCAGGATTCCTCTTGTGATATTACATTAGCATCCATTCTGACAACATCTATGAAGCGTAACGAAATTGCAGTTTTGTTTGACTATCAGATGTTTCATTATTTCTGTCCA
Source organism: Enteromius afrohamiltoni (assembly GCA_034779775.1). Taxonomy (NCBI): domain Eukaryota; kingdom Metazoa; phylum Chordata; class Actinopteri; order Cypriniformes; family Cyprinidae; genus Enteromius; species Enteromius afrohamiltoni. Next base: position 6,517,954 of record JAUYWG010000059.1, read on the forward strand.
TTTATGAGGACAGACTGATCTCCATAGTGATGGGGCTTGATATTTTCTTATTTTTTATTCACACTTGCATTAGCACTATACATGTTGCAACTATTTGTCTTCATGGAATATATTTACACTGGCATAATGATGCTGACCAGAATGAATGCATCCGTGTAAGTGCAGAAATGAAACATTTAAGTGACTTGGATGGAAGTTTTGATATTAAGTTTACTCCAAACCAAAACATCCAAAGGAAAATGAGAAAAGTGTTAAAATATTTATTTAGAATGTGTCTTTAGAATCAGTGAACAGCACTTCAGAAGCATCTGACTTCAGGAACATCTGCTTAACTTATGTTTTATGTTTTAAAATATTAGCTTAGTTTCCGCATTTGGTACTAAATGAAACAACCAGCTTGGATTTTAATTACTTACATTACACATTCGCACACACGTTTACACCCATTCTTGGACAAAATTACAGTAAGTGTCTAGTGCTTGTTTTTAATTGAAACTTGGAATGGAAGTACTATGTTAGCTGTGTGTTACTTAGAGATACGGCCAGATCTGTAGTAACATCTGTTTTGCCTCACTGTGAAAAAAATCTTCTTGAAGATGAAGGCTTTAGGATTTGTACTTGGGTGCATATCCTTTCTGATGCAATAGACACCGGTTTCATTTAAAAATGCAACAAAGTACTGTCGGGTGGCACCAACTATACATTATTTAGCAATAGCATGCTACTGTACTGAATCACACTCTAAGGAGCAAAGCCCAGGGAGAGCCCATAGATAAAAAGGAACATCATCATTAAAGTGTCTGTGCACCGAACCAGACAGATATATGCAATATTCCCATATAGATATATTGATACCTTGATGACCTTTGACTGATAAAACCTAGATCAGACCTCAAACACTGATCTACAGTATCTAACTACTGTATAGTAGGAAAGAGGATTTCAATATAGGTTCACAGCAAGGTCAATCTCTTCACCCACACTTGATTTAAATGGCCTGCGAAACTGACAGGTGCTTTGTACAGTTTCTACCTGCTAGCTAAATTTAATGCTTATTAGACAAAATACATCAAAAATATGTATATGTATATATATATATATATATATATATATATATATATATATATATTAAATTTAAAAATATTTTT
>JAUYWG010000059.1:6538935-6563555 GCA_034779775.1 Enteromius afrohamiltoni
TAATATAATATAATATAATATAATATAATATAATATAATATAATATAATATAATATAATATAATATAATATAATAATTTAAAGGGCCCCTATTATGGGTTATAAAAGGTTAATATTTTGCTTAATGATTAATGTTCCCATTTTTGGTGTTGGTCAGTTTTTAACACTCCAAAAAAGGCACCTACAGGCGAATAATGAATTTGCATTTTCATTCAGACCAATGTAACAAGACCAACAGGTGGGCGGGCAACATGAAACGGCTTGGGACTCATTTTTCAGTTTAACAATGGTGCATCCTGGACATTTCTTGACAGTTTTACTGTAAATGTTTGAGAAAAAAAATAAATGAAAAAATAAATTGTTTAGTTGCTTGTTTAGAAGTGTAGACTTATTCATCCATTGTCTGCTATATTTTCTTAAAATTTCTCATGACATGATTCCAGAGCTTTTACAATTCCATATGTACACAAACCTCTAGCAGTTCACCTTTCTCTAAACCCTCTCTCCTCATCTCATCTCTTGTCCCATCTGTCCTCCCCTTTCCTTTCCAATGTCCTGTCTTTCTCTGCCCTCTCTGTCATTTCTTTGCATATACAGGACTGGTAATGTCCATTTCTCCTCATCATATGTCCTTGAGCCTTTCATGGTCTTAATTCCCATTAACACTCAGAATGACCTGATCACTGCCTGCCCATTGTTCCTCTGCTTTCAAATGACACTTTAATTAAGACCCTGTCATGCACTGCAGATGGACCTTGGGCTCTGGATGCTGGTCAGACTAACTGGAGCGGACTGACCGCAGCTCCGTGGCAGGGTTGAGTTCAATTTAATTTTCTTCCTGCAAAATGAGAACAAAGATCTTGCAAAAGTGATTTTAAATGCCATGAAGTATCAATCGCAAAAAAATATTATTAATTTTTTTTATTGAATCTAGTGTGCTAAAAAAGAAGCTAATTCAAAAAACACAAAGAAAAGGAAAAGTTCTAGACTTTAGAAATGTAAATTTTCTAAGAATGTACTCACTCTCAGGCCAATAAAGATGAGTTTGTTTTTTCATCAGAAAAGATTTGGAGAAAATGTGGATGTTTATTACAAACACATTGCTTTAAGAACTGTTCATGCAATCCTCTTGTCTAGCAAGTTGATCGTAACATTTATTCCAACATTTATGGAAATCAAATTCCATGTGACTTAGTATGGTAAATGTCAGGCAAAGGAAATACCTTATCTAAGTTCACAGGCGTGCAGAAGTCGAAGAGCGTTCACTGGGTGCACTGATTAATATATTTCTCAACGTGTTTTCATCAACGAAAACCAAGTTCATCTTTATAAGTAAATACCTGTATGTAAATGTCTGATATAACATAAGGTAGCACACTGAGTCTGATGCCTAATGGTAAAAGCTGCACTGGCTAATGTCTGTCATCCATCCACTAATAATCACCCAATGACCTTGTGTATGAGCAAGCATTGGTCTGCCTTTTGTGTCAATTAAACTTGGCTAATTATCTGCTTAGCCTTTTAGCCTTCATCTGCACAATGTTAGCCAGAAGCCACAGCAATTAGCAGCAGGTCAGAACCGGGGAAAAACAAAACAAAACAAAACATTACCTGCACACCAACACATGTCCATTCATATCCGCAAAGAGAGATCAGAGCTTAGATCATTAACTCATAAACACTTGTGTAACTGACAATGACAGATAAACTTGACACATTAACACATCAATCAGTCTGCCTGTCTGTCTACCTAATAACAACCTATTTGAATTCAAATTAGGTAAATGAACTGGAATTTAAAAGGCAATCTTCTTGGAAGAATAGAAAAAAATCAGGTAATTTCAATTTAAATTATATCAAACTAACTTCAAACAAAGACTGAGTCTTCTTTCAGTCTTAAATAAACAATTGGTTATGATTATTTAAATAAGTAATGGAAAAACATGACTTGAATTATCTTTTTTTTAGTGTATTTTGAACATTGTTCAGTCAGGATAGCATACAGTAACTTAATCACAAATTTTTAGAATGATTTAAATACAATTTTCAGAAAATTTGGTGGTGTGGAGTTCATGATGGCAAGGCCAGGACATAATGAATGCATGGAATTTTATTGCATAATTTACGTGGCAATGAGCAGTCCAAAAGAAAAGAAATGTTGTGCTTTAGACACAAAAATGCTTGTAATAAATTGCAAATAATACTGCATTCACATAATAAATGTAATATGAGAAACATCCCCCAACACACACACATATTTAACTGACATTAAAGCTTGTTCATTTAGGCACCCACTGACAGAGGTAAGTCTGTCAGTTACCATCTCTAATGAAGCTCAAACTGAGAACTCACACACACATACACAAACACGTGCAACTTTACATAACTTTAACTGATGGCCGCTGCTGAATTAACTAACCGTTAAAACCAATAATGTCCCTGTGACAGCGCAAGGAATGGAAGGACGCAGAGAAGGACTCTGCACTCTGTCAGGAGAGTATAATCAACACTGACAGAGGTATCATTTCACTGGAATATCTCGCCCCCTCTTTCTCTTTCTTTCTCTTTCTTTTTTTCTGACTCACTCTCTCATGCATGCATAATATGACTTCATAAAAGAGTGGTGACATGAAACAGCACAGGTTTGATTGGCAATTCAGCGACTGTCAGTTCTCCACTACCAGATTCATTTAATGCAGAGAAAGAAGGAGAAATATCCATGTGGATAGTGAACCGATAGCACTTTTTTTCATATAGATGATAATATAACATAATTCTATTTACACATACTGCACGGCGGAACTCAGATGGCATTTTGATGACATGTTATTTCATCTCCGAATAAAATAATAACTTTTTGTTGCCATTGGCAGATATAGAAACTTGCGCAGTCTTACGCCTAGTTTTTCATACATTTCAGCTTTTATGAAAAAGAATCAGAATTGGAAATTATTGTGAAAACTGCCAAGAATCCAAATGCACTTTTTTATGATGTACTAAAAAATATTCTCTGGCTTAGATGATAGACTTTTCCCTGACAAGAATGATGCTTTAAAAGAAGTTTATTTGATGTCATGCTCCTTTTGAATTAAATCCTCTAATGCAAATGTTCTAATGGGACAGAGCTGATATCAATTCCTTTCAAATCAGTTTTGCCAGTAGACTCAGCGGGGGTACAACCGGGCTAAAGGCACCCCAGGGTAGAATATCTATTTGATTTTTTTTTTTTTTTCTCTCTCTGAAATAAAATAGCAATAAATACAGTAGCTACACAAACCATTGCAGTACATACTGTAGTACAACTGTCCTGATCAATAAGATACAATTCAAATGTGTTGATAAAAGAATAGTTCACCAAAACATTAATATTTTGCCATCATTTACTCGCCCTTATGTTATTCTGAATCTGAGTTTCTTTCTTATGCTGAACACAAAATGTCCCCATTGACTTTCATAAAAGAGAAAGAAATACCAAGGAACTCAATGGGGACCATCAGCTGTTTGCTTACCAGCGTTCTTCAAAATATCTTCTTTAGTTCAAAATAAGAAAAACAAAACAGATTTGGAATGACATGAGGGTAAGTAAATAATAACAAAATGTTATAATTGTACCTTTAAGGTATTTGAGACTGATTGCATTGTCTTCAGTGTCACATGATCCTTCAGAAATCCTTCAGATACGCTGATGTCCTGATGTAACATAATATATGTGTGTGTGTATACTGTGCATACTAATTATGTATATACAAATACAAACACATGCAACTATATACAGTATTTAAGAACAATATGTAATGTATATATACATTATATATATTTTAATAAATAATATATGAAGATATTCTGTGTTTATTTACCTGTGTTCATGTTGGCGTCATGTTTCGTTGTCCATGTGCTCTCTGTTTGATTTCTTTCTGTCTCCTTGTGTCTTCCCTCATTTGTAACTACGCTCCGTCATCAGCTTTCATTCTCTGCCAGCAGTATTGTCCAGGTGTCTTGTATTATATATAATTATCTTGTGTGCAATAACAATTATTCAATCAAGTCAAGAGACAACTCTGCACTTTTCTGTACAGTCAGTATGTGTATTTTTTTTTCTTCTCTTATATAAATACAGATATATTATTTATTCTATTTATATATGTAAGTTGACTTATACTGTATTTTTTATTCTGTTTATCTTATATCATTGTATCTGTAGAAATATGCAGCCACTGGAGAAACAATTCCCTTCGGGATTAATAAAGACTTCTCTTACTCTTACTTATGTATTTATATTGTCTTTAGTATTTAAACCATGCCCCATATCTTGGTGTGTGTTGCTTGTTGAGCCTCATTCGTGTTTTGTCAATAAATGTTCATTAGTACTGAATCTCTGCCTTACGAGTCGTGTCCTCCGCTGAAGAGCGCTTGCCGGCGTATTTGTGACAATATTAATGTATAAAATATTTTTAAAATATATACTGTGTGTGTGTGCATGTTTATGTGGTTTATGAGGGCACAAATTGTATTATTGTATTAAATGACATATGTATTACAATATGAAGGTGATTTTTGAGGACACTTTCGGTGTCCTCGTAATTCAAAGGGCTTAAAAAACATACTAAATGGTGTTTTATTGAAAATCTAAAAATGCACACAGTTTCCTGTAAAGGGTAGGTTTAGGTGTAGGGTCAGGACAATACCACATACAGTCGGTACAGTATGAAAACCATTACGCCTATGGAGAAAAAAAACAAACATGTATGTGTGTGTGTGTGTGTGTGTGTGTGTGTGTGTATTTATATATACATAATACATATACACTGTACATACAGTATATAATATAAACAAAAACTTTTATTTTGGTTGCAATTAATCGTGAATAATCATTTGACAGCACTACTTTTTATGAATAAAAAATCTAATTTGCAAAGCTATAATTATATATAATATCAATAAATCAATTATAGATCTACATTTGTTATATACTAATATACTTATTTATAAACTTATATTGTATTTATTTATGCTCTATTATTTAGCTATCTGTTTATTCTGTCTGTTAACCTCAGACACATTCAGTTGCCTGTAAGTTGTATCTTGTGCCCACTGGCACTGCTACAAGGCTAAGTTGTAACATGCGCACAGCTCATGCAACCAGCCCCAGGGTTCTGGCCAAAGTCCACTCAGGATTCCTTACACTTTCATTGCTAGGCAACTCATGCTAATTGTTTGTTAATGCTTTTATTCAAAGCCACTAACAGTCCACTTCTTCGATGAGTAGTCCCTTTGGAGCAACCTTGGGTTAAGTGCCTTGCTCAAGGGCGCAGTGGTGATCATTACTCTGCCCTTTTGTTCTCAGGGATTTGAACCTATAACCTTTTAGTAACCACCTCAGATCACTAACCACAAGGCTACATGCTGTGCATTGTCATAGACTGAAACACTTTCCAGTTTGATAGCTAATCAGCTATCTACTGATATAACAGCTTCAAACAACAATCCATGTCAAACATCCAGCAAAATACCATTCAGTAGTGCACGAGAGACACTAAATGGTCCTAATTGGAGTGTGCCAGCTGACAGAGGTAATGCAACAGGGCTAAGTCACAATGAACAGATGTCTGATGGGAAAATATAATTAAAGAGAAACAACAAACAAACATAAAGAAGAGAAAGAAGCATGACCAGCATACTTGATTAATATGATGGAGAAGATCAGCTGTGAAATGTCTATTTTTAAGTTAGTTTTGGTTAAGCAAACATTAAGGAAACATTCTATTTTATCATTTTGCAAACATTACACAATATTTTGCAAACAAATATTTTCTGAACGCTGTCAAACAAGTAGTAACATTTGAAAAATAGCAGATTACCTTCCAGTGGAAATGTTTCAAAAAATAAAACTGTTCACAAACTATAAGTGTAATAATGTTTTGAGAACTAAAGACCAAATAACTAAATGAACATTGTATTAGCTGTGTTTCCTTGTTTTCTGGGATGCAGTTTTTAACTCAAGTGAATCATTTTCAGGGTGTTTTTGAAAATACATTTTTTAATTTAAAATTTACGCTGAACTACTTTTCTGGGTCTTGAACATGTTAGTTACCTTGCTGTTTATGCAGGGTCAGAAAAGCCTCAGATTTCATGAAATTCTTAAAAAAGCATCTTAATTTATGTTCTGAAGATAAACGAAGGTCTTACAGGTTGGGAACGACCTGTTTATAATCAATGAACAATTTTTCCTTTTTTGTGAGAATTATCCCTTTTATATTATTATTTTCAACAAATACTTCAAGTGACTTTATTAACAAATTTTAAGTAAAATCAAGCATATAACATCCCATAATTGTATTAAAATAAAATCCATTGTGAATTTGTTAAGGCAAGCCTTTAACAAACAAAACGAAATAACACTGGAAAGCTAACCATAAGCTTAATATTAAGTCTCTTTTTGTTGACTGAAAGGTTGAGCCGTGTTTAGCATCAGAGCACATCCTCTGCAACCCGAACAAGAACAGGGATTTTATTTTTTCCATTTATAACAGAAATCAGCCATGACAGAGAACCTACCGAGGGAGATACATGTTTGATGTCGATTGATGGATGTTCACCCACACTGTAGCTGCCCTTAAACATTGACTAATTCGTAGACCAACAATATACAAACTTTCTGTGCCTGTACACTCTGGGTGGTTTCACACATAAGTGATGTGCAAGGGCGATTCAGAAGCATGAATGTGAAACTGCGCCATGCACATTCATGACTTTCAGAAATAACAGGAAAATGTGACGCCCATCTCTATGATGCAGCCTTTGCAGCAGATAATGGATGACTGTATAATAAGCTGCGTTAATTAGGCTCATTATAACAACTTGATAAATTTAATTAACTGACCAATTAGAGGCGCTCAACTAATGTTTTTCAGCTTAAGAATGGAGCCTCATATACCTCTGAAGAGATATATGTATTAAAAAGCCATCAATATGGTATTAATCAAGACCACGAGAAAGACTTTGCTGATTAATCAAATTCATAGAGCCATTTATTGCACTGCGGAGTTAGCTTCAGAAAAATGCTCTGTTGTTTTCGGATCATTTCAAAATCAGCTTATTACTTCAATACTCCAATTCATCATGGCTGCATCCATCACTGTCTGAGACAATAGTGATGATTCCTCTGCTTAAATGCTGCCAGTACTGAGCTGATGGATCCTTACAGCTACAAAGCAATGCCATGCTGACTTACAGATGAGACTATCTGCAGAATATCTGCTGACTCAAGGTTTAAACCCAGTTTAGCATAGTCACAGTGTGCCATAACTGCACTGCATAATAGCTACAATTTTCATGCAGGTGTCATGTCCTAGGTTTGGCATTATGGCAATTATTGATTTTCTGCAGATGGTAAGGAAGTTTTTTTTTAAAAGGCATATGAAAACCAAACTATTATATAAGCATATGGATATCAGGAATATACTGTAGTGTTGGGAATTTTTCAGTTTTCTGAATAAAACGCCTACTTTACAATATCCAACCAATCCACAGTAGAAAAAACAAGCCACACCCTCTATGTTCCTCAATTAATATTCTGTTTCTCTCAGAAATATGTCACAATATGGAAGTAAAACTGGTTGCGAAAAAACTTTTACCATAGCTAGGTCAAAACATGAAACACTTTCCTGTTATAGTATGCAAAAAATAAATAAATAAATAAAACATTACATAAAAAACCTGACATGAACAAGCAATAAAGAATAGATTTATTACAGAATTTAAACATCTTTGTTCCTGTTAGTTTATGAAAATACAGTTTTTATTGTTAGTTCATGTTAGTTCACAGTGCAACAATGTTGTTAACTAATGTTAACCAATGAACCTTATTGTAAAGTGTTTTTAGTACAGTTGCAATGTATATAATTGTAAATAATTGTACCTACCGAGTATGCAAGTTTGGATGGAGTGACTCATATATTCAGAACCATTAAAAGCCATTGAATCATGGATTCATCCGATTCATTCAAAACATTTAAAAACAAAACTCTACTGTGTTGCTTGTAGATTAAATTGTTAATTCTCCTTTGGCTTAATTTGGAAATACTACATGTAAGCAGGACTATTGTCCTGGAAATTTCTTGTTTATTTAACATGAAGTAAATATTGAAGCTGCTGTTTATTAAATAAGACATTAATATTAAAGCCATATCACACTCGCTGTTAGTCTGAATATCAGAATGTTTTGATCTCATTTGAAATATTTTACAAACAAATACATTTTTCTTCAAATACAGTTTGACTATTCAAACTGAAAGATTTCCAAATGTTAGATTTTAATTACTCAGGAAACCCATTCGGGTAATGGAGATTTCCAATCAATTCACAATAGGGTTTCTATCACTTCTCCCTAAAACACTGAACAAACCAATTTTATTCCAGCGATGTGCTCAGAAAATGGACTAAGAGTGTTATTTATTTACAGTGCCACTAAAGTGTTTAGCATACAGTAGCACTCAGTGTGTACACAGGTACACTACCAACTCAACTAGCAGTCATGCAGTCAATCAATCACAGCTCAGGCCTGCTGCTTCTAACTGCAGCCATCCATCATCTCAGTATCTTCCTCTTAGACAACAGTGATGGATCATCAGCAGCGCACACTGTCAGCTCCATAAGCACCAGTCCTCAGTCGCTCAGCCCCATTCCACTGAAGGAGGTACAATATGGGCTCGTTGTGCACAATGAGATTTAATGGAACTACAGTTTAAGATATCTGACTATATCAGGATAATTAATTTGGATAATACAGACTTAAATGGCCTCGGGCAGTTATAAAATAAGACCTATTAAAATCTTTTAGCAGAAAGACTTTTAAAATCCCCTCGGCTGGAAAGGTCTCATTTTGATTTATGAAAACTGCTGTAGGTCAACGGTGTACTTCAGATCACACTCTCAAGCCCTAGCTCATCAACTTTAAATTGGAGAATGACTCTAACTTGGATTATTGTGCCCTGAAGACCTCTGATCTGTTGCAGAGAGCACCACAGCTTATGGACTTAAAATAAAATACACAAGAATGACTATGTTTCACTCACTAACTTATGCTTGCTAGCTAGTCCAGTCCTGAACAGTTTTTTGTTGTTGTTCAGCAGGGTGGTGATGTATTTTAAAGAGGTCATTGAAGGGGATATGATTCTTTAGAGTCTTAATGAAAAGTCTATAACATATTTTGGTTAACATTTCTGGTAGTGTAAAAAAACACTTCTTTACCCTGTCAAAATCAGCTCACAACTTTCAAGCCATTCTAGTTCATGTTGCTTTAAATGCTAATGAGCTCTGCTGACCCCACCTCTCTATCCTGTCGAGCAGACAATAGATATGTGTAGATGGAACGGTCAACTTGATGTCATTCACCATAATTATCCATTAATATTTAAAGATATACAGTATCACACACAGTCGATGTACTCAAAGGTTTGCGACCATTCCAAAAATGCAGATGTCTTCTCAGAATCTCAGAACAGCCTGAAAACTTTGTTGACTTGTGACTTATTGTGAAAGACTGTCAAATTAAGCAAAAAGGAAGGCAGAAGGCAACTGAAAATGAGACAGGAACCACTTCTGTTCTCTTTAGTGTGAGGAGTCAAGGCAGAGGCTGTAAGCAAAGGCAACTAAATCCTCTTATATCAGCCGCTCTTTCTAATCCTTCCATCTTTCTCAACATCCAGATGAAAGAGTGATACAAGCCTTCTTGTTGTTCCTCTGTCTCTGTCTTTCTCTCTTCGACCTCCTTGTATAATCTGACAGTGAAAATTAACTAAATGAAAGTTGTACTTATATCCTTTTAGCCTCCGCGTCGTGTGGGCTGAAGGCACAGATGGATTCGATTTTATTAGCTGTGTTTAAGTGAGCTTCTCTATCCTTTCGTCCCTAGAGCTCAGCCTGGATCTGAATCCGTCTGTCAGGAAGACTTATGCCCAACACGCTGCGTGCTTTGCCTGAGAAATGTGCAGCATCTCTGATTGAAAAGCAGTTTTTATTATAATGATGTGCCTAAGATTACCATTGATCTGTTTACAAGACCTTTATTGAAAAATGAAACGATTCTTATCAGCCAAAATCCTATGAAATTTTAAGAAAGGATCCAGAAGTTACAGTTTTAAGAAAGGGCCTGTTAAATATTGAAATTCATTGGATTCTTCCCTATGAGGGACCCAGATATATTCTATTCAGCACGAGTACATTATGAACTTCCATTTCCTACAGCGACTTCACAACCACACACATACACACCAACAAAGAGACCACCAAGTACATATAGAATGTACCTTGTTTGTAAGCAGATGTCCTAGCAGCGTTCAACAATTCCTCTGCAAAGCCCGCTCTCAGCTGGCATGCTTGAAAATAATCCAGTGCTATTGCATTGTATATTCTATACTGTGGCTTACATTCAGTTTGTTTGCTATTGTAATACAGAGCAGTATGAGACGGATACACAAAAGAGTTGTGATTTATTTAAGGTAGGCCTACACTTTTTGTGTGTTATTAAATTACTACTAGCAATGCAGTTTCACCAGGTGCTTTCATGAGCTATTAAAATGTTGTATTATTGTATTCTTTTCAGTACAACCATCTTAATAGATTATTCTAAATTGTGCCTGTATATAAAAAAGGCAAATACATATAACATATACATTTAAACATTTAAAAACAAACTTTATATAATGAAAAAAGACAAAGTGAGCATTCAATCTGATTAATTATGGACTGATTTGTCTAAGACCATATAGCTAATTCATAAAGCTTATGCGATAATATAATTGCATTTAAAAAACAAAAAAACACATGGTTATATGTTAAACAATTTCTTATTATTCTGAAGCTGATAAGATTTGCTTTAATTATTATACCCAACTTTTCAACATGACTTTCAAAATTTAAGTTTCAAAATAAAAGTCATACCAGTATATTTTTCTTCTAGTACAAAAAATAATACATTTGACTTGCAACAGGACACGCTCATGGAAGATCATTAATATAAATGCTAAAAAGAATCAGACTCAAAATTGTTCCCTCAGAAATTCCTATGTTAATATTATGAGGAGCTGACTTAACATTATTAATGACAACACTTTGTTCTCAACTAAAAAAAACATCTAGTGCTGTCAAACGATTAATCGAGATGAATTGCATACGAAACAAACATTTTTGTTTACATTATGTATGTGTACTCTATTTTATATTATATATAAATATATTATATATAAACATAACATGATCCCACTTTATATTAGGTGTCCCTAATACCTGTGTACTTCCATAGTAATTAGATGTGTATGTAGTATGTGTAACATTCAGCTGGCTGTGCCAGCACAGCTACGGATGGCACTCCAGCATCTGTTTTATAATCTGTGTTTTATGTGTCTCTGTTTATCCTGGACTTTCATCAATGAACTCATGTCTCCGCCCATCTTGTATGTGTTCACGAGTGCTCATTCATTTCTCCGCCCTGCTTGTTGGCTGTCATCGTGTTTCATTGTTATCTCCGCCCAGTCTGATGTGTATAAATGCCCCGGATGTCTTTGTGTAAACCGCTCGTCAATGTGGATGTAACTTGTGTTTTCCCCCTTTGTCAAGCCATCCGTGTTTCCCTGTGTTTTTGTGTATTGGATTTTCCATTGCCGACCTACGCTACTCTATCTGGATTACTCTTTTGCCTTTGTCTTGGAAATTCCCGTTAACTGTTGTCAACCCTGCCCGTGAATACTCTGACTCTGTTTATTAAACTTGTTTGCATTTGAATCTGAACGTCTCTCTGCCTCTGCTTCGCACCCATTCGTGACAGATTGACGAGCCTCGAAGGAGTCAGCAACAGTGTACAGCAACCCTCATTCAGAGACTTTAGTTTGCCCTGCTGGCAGGATTACCAACTGGTTCCCGTATCCTCTTTGTGTTCGCTTTTTTACGTGCAGGATTTTATATCCGTCTCTCACCGCGTCAATGCGGACGAGGAGACTGTAAAGGGGTACATCCTGTGGGGATTGGATCGCGAATTGCTGCGTGATTTGCCCACGGAGGACCACAACTGGTCTTTGGAGAGACTTATTGACTTTGTTCTGGCATTTTGTGGGTCGTTTTTCACTGTAGGAGAGGTAGAGGAGGACATTCACGCTCAAACTGAGCCCATGGCTCGGCTCTCGCATGGCCATGAGTTCAATAACCGCCAAGGAGGCAGTTATTGAACTCTCGCCCTGCTCTGGACCGACCGTAGAGGTCGTTCTGTCCTGAACTGGCCAAAGGAGCCATCGAAAGTACCCTTTAACCTGACCTGGCTGCCGGGACCACTCACCCCGAACTAGTCTAAGGTATAAACTCAGCCAATACTAACCTCTCTGTGCTTCTTTATGCAGTTCAGCTGTCTGTTCCATCCTGTAGGGCCCCTCTGCTGTATGGTCAACCCAGGAGGGCATCATCGCTGTCCGCTCCACCCGGGAGGATGTCTTCACTGCCTGTTCGGCCCCGGAGGGTTTCGTCGCTGATGGCTCGCCCCTGGAGTGCGTCACTGATGGCTTGGCCCCGGAGGGCGCCTGCTCCGCCCTGGAGGGCTTCTCCGCCGTCTGACCCGCCCAGGTAGACTTCACCACAGTCTGCACAACCCAGGTGGGCTTCTCCGCCGTCAGCTCTGCCCTGGTGGGCGTTCCTTCCAGCTCCGAAGTTAGGGCATCTGGAAGCCGACCCTTTGAGGGGGTGTTATGTAACGTTCAGCTGGATGTGCCAGCACAGCTATGGATGTTTCGCCCCGTGTTTCTGTGTATTGGATTTTCCATTGCCAACCTATGCTACTCTATCTGGATTACTCTTTTGCCTTTGTCTTGGAAATACCTGTTAGCTGTTGTCGGCATTGCCTGTGTATACTCTGACTCTGTTTAGCTACATACATACTGCTGTTACAAAATGTACAGTTGATATGTAATTCCTGTTACAGGACTACTTAGTGAACTGAAAAAAAGTGTTGTTACCAATGTCCTATTAAACATTTGTACTTACATACACCATTCTGAGGGTTGTGACGTGTATAGTTACAGAAATATCACAGCTGTAGATATTATGTAGCAATGTGTACTTACACTGTGGGTACTAGATACATATTTTTTTGTGCATGTGCATTTGTATTTCAGTCCAGTGTAAACCAAGTCTCTGGCAGTTAATAGATTGTGAGAAAAGATCATTACAGAATATACACTCTTATGTGTGTTTGATTTAAAACACTTTTACAAAGTTTAGCACCAAAGGAAGCACTTATGAGGTGTTTTAACAAACTGTTTTTCTATTTTTTTTTTTTATTGTTTTTCCTCTCTCTCTTTACACCAACCTAATTTACTGTAGGCAAGGTGTAACGTCCATGAGTGTGAAATGAAAGTGGAAAAAAACACATTGCTCTGAATAATAACATTCCCTCTCTGTGTGTTATCACACAAGAACTATGAAATACGTATGATACAGTTTAAAAATAAATATTTACAGACTTAGAGCTCACATGAAACAGCACAGCAGAATCCTTCTTTAAAATCCCCCATCGTTTCCCGTATCAACCCCAGAGCTGACAGCATTCCACATGTCTCCTGTAAGACCACTTTAAGGAGAGAAACACAATAACCTGTGGCATTTCGAAGAGATCAAACGCAGCCCGCTTCAGAGCGCCACGCAACGAAAGAGTGCCCTCAGAACACAACCCCTCCCGCATCTCAGAGCCACTCTGCCTGACCATCATTACGATTCATCCATAGCCTCTCTGTAGTGTGAGGTTAGAGGTGAGGATGAGTCAGGTGTAAGATGAAGAATAGCAGCGGGGGGGGGGAGCTAAGAAAGAAACAATTTTTTTTTCGGAGTACAGATGCTGACCATAAAAAACAAGTCCTGAAACATTCTGAGCATCAATTGAGCAATATATTATATATCATAGAATCGTAAAATAGAATAAAATAGCATTTGGTAGAGAATGTGTTATGATAATCGCATAAAAGCCGCACAGTTTTTCTTCGTTCCGTTTTCAGCGCATGCCACTCATTCATGAGACGCTGAGCACGCACGCTCTTTCGAGGTGCAAGAATGCTTGTTAATTGGCCCGTGAATCAGATTGGTTTATCCTTGGAGCCAGATAAGGGATCCATAATTTATCTGAGACAAAAAAAGAGCGAAAGAAATGTAATTATTTTCCTGTTCACTAGAGCATGTGGAGACGAGGACTCTGATGATTATTGAATTCTCACCGTCTTCTATTACACGCTGGATCAGCAGCCGGAACTGTGGGGAGCTGGTGAGGGTTCTGCGGCTCCCCACGAAGATCATCCGTTCTGCGACGTTGGGGGAGCGTCGCACTGCGGTTTTATTGGCGTCGGGCGTGTTTGTCTTCCTTCGGGAACAGCTGAGGCGGATGTGGAATGGGGTCTGTGAAAAGAGCAGCTGGGGGAGAACTATGATGTGTACTTGGCTTCCTACTGGGACGCCTTGAAAGCACAGGAGAGAAGTTCATGGCACATGTAACCAATGTAATCTGGAGATCCAGGGTGTGTGTAATCAAATTAGTGTTTGTTCAAGGTTTATTAATTTTGATCAGAATTTATGAACTTCACACCCAACAGAAAGATAAAGTAAATTGAAATTAGCATTAAACAGTTGTTGCTGAGGATACAGTGGATATTGCTGCACTTGAGAATGCATTAATGCTAATTTGTCATGTTCCGTGAATAGATAAATGAACAAAATCAAAGCATAATTTGGCTTATTGTAATAAAGGAGACTGTAATCGTCATAATGTAGTTTATTTATAATTATGTTCTTATGTCATTCCAAATGCATAAGACATTTGGAACACAAATTTCATGAAGATAGTAAAGATATCGTTTAAACAGTTCATATGACAAAACTACAGTCTTCAGTGTCACATGATCTTTCAAAAGTGTCTTTTGAAAGTGTTTCATTATTGTCAATGCTGAAATAAGCTGTAACTTTTATTAAATTCAAATCATTCAAAATAACACAACTAATTTAATATGAAAAAATATTTTGTAACATTCTAAATTACTTCACTGACACTTCTGAATGCATTCTTACTGAAAAGTATACTGATTCCAATGAAATTGATTGAAATGCCCATGTAGATAGTAATATATGAGACCGAGGATGTGTGACCGTAGAAGAGAAGGTCTAAATGACAGGATAAAAAGTAAGGTAGAGTAAAAATGAAAAAAAAAGAAGAAAAGGAAGAAAGCCAGAACTCTCACCTCCATCGCTGCCTAATCTTTGACTCAATTGCAGCTCTAATAACAAGGTGGAGGGGATTATACTCTTCCACCCTCAAAAAAACTCTTCCATTTCACCCCTCGCTCAAGCCATGATTACTGTTTCCAAGGCAACGGTTCCAAAATGTCTCCATGGCATGTCCTTTCTGGAGTTCATGTCCACACTGTGGTAAGAGGGAAAGAACGTTCCCTACTTTTGGAAGACAAAGCCACCCTAAACAATCGGCCCCACGGCACCAGAAGTAGTTTTAGAGCTGCTGGCCTCCACCTCCAGTCCCCTACTGTCCCAGAAAAAGAAAGTTAGTGATAGAGAGGGGAATAGATCGCCCGGAAGGCAGGTAAAAAGAAGGACACCTTGCATTGCTGTAAATGAATCACTACTCATCAGTGACGCTGCTGTGATTTTCTTGGCCAGGACTGATTCTAGTGTCACACTGAGATACTCCTGCATACACTCACATGTGCAGATTATTCACTTCTTCATGTCTAAAGGCCCGTTTACACCAAGAACGATCATGATAAAGATAAGTACAGTCATGAGTGGGGTGAACTGAAGAGAAACACCAACATGGAGCTGGGAATATGAAGGGTGTGGAGTGATTCTGGATGAAGCAATGGTCTCTCATCTCTTGACAGGTGTTCTCTTAACTCACCAGGCAGTGTAGGAGAAAAGTAAAAAGTATTGAATAAAAGGGTGCCTTTATTTCTGGCCAATGTGTGTGTCACAGTCAGCTGGATGTGCCAGCCCAGAATCGGATGGCACTCCAGCACCCTAAGAACTCTGTGTGTGTTTGTCTCTGTTTTCATGCCTGGACTCATTCCATGAACTCTTGTCTCCGCCTATCTCGTTGGTTGTCATGGTGTTTTATTGTTGTCTCCGCCCACTCTGATGTGTATAAATACCCCGGATGTCTTTGTGTATTCACGGTTTGTTGTTTATATGTAACATGATATTCTTTGCTCCCGAGTTTACCTTGTGTCCCTTGTTTTCGTTGTGTTTCTCTGTTTTTGGATAACCTGTTGCCGACCCTTTGCCTTCCTGACCATCCTATTGCATTCGCCTACGTTGTCTCTGTCTGCCGGTGATTGACTCTGTCTGTTTGCTCCTCGACCATCCATTAAACATGTTGCACCTGAATCCGAATGCCTTCTCGTCTCATCGTTACAGTGTGTTAGAAAAAAAAGGTTTCATAATGATATTTCATCCCAATTCTTATTATCCAATGATTTTGAGAATTCTAAATAAAAGATCAAAATGATTTACAATGCAGATTAATTTTCACAGCCTTCTTTGATCATATTTACAAATATTTGCCAATATTTTTGGCCATGACTGTATAGTAATATTAGCCTCCGCACAGTATATCGCTTAGTCTGGGTAGATCATGTTTGCCTGCAAGTGGCAGAAGAAGATGGTTCAAGCACTAAAAGAGACTCGAGCAATCACTTGCTATATCCTTCTGCAACAATTCAGACTCCCACTCCTACAATATACAGTATCGTACTGAATGCATGATGAGTCTGCATATTTAGCTGTTTCAGCTTCAAGTTCT
Organism: Enteromius afrohamiltoni; assembly: GCA_034779775.1. NCBI lineage: Eukaryota > Metazoa > Chordata > Actinopteri > Cypriniformes > Cyprinidae > Enteromius > Enteromius afrohamiltoni. Next base: position 6,555,769 of record JAUYWG010000059.1, read on the forward strand.
GTGATGTATTTTTGTTGTTTTTGTAGAGAGGGAGATCAATATTTCCAATGCAGCAGCAACAGAATGAAAGTAGTTTGTGTTTGCAAAGACTGGTGTCTGGAAAAGTGACCTGAAAACAACTGAATGTGGGTGATACAATGACCCAGCCGTCTCCTTTTGATGACACAACAGAGGCCGTACCACAGACGTAGGCAAGATATTGTGCTTTTCTAGACACCGGTCTCCTCAAACGAAGGAGGCTGCTGATATTCTCCTGCATACAGAGCAATCCAGCTATGGATTTGAGAAGAAAAGGTTCAAAGAGAGACGAAGAATAAAACAGACAAGGTGAGAGAGTGCGAGTTTACCATTGGTCAGAGGAGACAAGCATACAGTAGAGCTGGAACACACTTAAGAAATAACACTTCAGAAAATTGCGATTGTATGAGAAGAAGCTGTGCCAGGCCCCTGCTGATTTGTTCGATGTACACATACCAACTGTAAATCACACACAGGCACTTAAAGCCATTATGCTGCATAATTGCTTTGCACTCTCTAATCCTCGGTCGCTAATCAATGGCGTCATTCTCCCAGATGCCCCATGCTGTTCTCATGGCAACCCAGCGGCCGGTCTTTTACACACATGGCACTGACACAAATCCTGCACAAAGTATTTAAACCAGCTATCAATACAGAAAATAGCAATTGACAATGGAATTACACACAAATGAACACAAATGCACACTTGTACCTACACAGTGAATGATTACTTGATGCCAGTGTGAATGTGTCCTCAGTTAAACATCTTAGTCTTTTTGCTATTGCTGCTTCGGAACTCTAAAGGACTGATCCTGATAAAACAAATACAAATTATATGTTTGAAATTGATTTACCTTTTTTTTCATATGTCTGTTTTCTTTAGTATTAGTAGTTTTTTTTTGTTAAAAATAATTTAACATCATCATTGCATTTATTTATTTTATATTTATTTGTTCCCATATGTATTTCTTTTTAGTTTATTTATATAATATTATTATTATTTTAACTTAGGTTTGGTCCTCCATATGTATTAGTCTTAATTATGAAAAAATCCATATTCCTTTAGATAATTTTTATTGTACTGATTTAGAACTGCAAAATCAGAGTCTAAACGAGAACACAAAGTGTAAAATTATGTTATGTTGACTTTTTATTTAGAAAATCACATCTGAAATAAGTAAAATTAACATCAAATGCCAAGTAGAAGAGTTTGTAAATACAACAGAAAATGGAAATAATAAATATCCTGGATAAAAAAATAAAGATATAATTAAAAAAAAATGCAAATATTAAATACAAGGAAAGAAACAAAAGAATGTAAAGAGAAATAAAAAACAGAACTCAGAACCAGATTCTGAATTAGAAACAAAGTTCAGAATAAACACATCTTTCACGCTCCAAATCAGAAAATAATTCAGTCTTAAATTAAGCCAAATTAACATTAAATGCTAGGTGAAATGTACAGAAGTTTATATATCTACAAAAGACTATGGCCATTTAAAAGAATTACACTCAAAACGTCATGTTTCAGTCATTTACTGCACTCAAGTAATTACTTCTAATTGCCTTCATTTTTTAAAAAAGACATCCCTACTATAAACTCCTGTCCTGCACCTTTCTAATATAAAACACTCTTCTGTTCAGTTAAATCCACTTAAACATACCGGAAAAACCATATACAGCAAATCTTTGTGTAGGATGCGATAACTACTGTACACTAAAAAAAGAACCTCTGCCAGGTGCACTGTAGAAACAAGTTTGGTTTATTTCACTCAGCCAATAAAACAGAATGCTACTAATCCAGAAAGCCCCCTGCTGTTACACTAATTGAGTTCAATACACTGAGTGTAACCATCTATTCCTCTCTCTCTCCATCTCCTTCTGTCCCATTTTTTCCTTTCAATCTCATTGGTGCCCTTTTTATAGTACATGTATGCTGTGGAGTTGTCTTTCAAAGTTCCTCTTTCTTAAAGAACACTGAAATCCATTATATATGAGTTTTGTTATGCAGAATAAAAGTTGCTAACAAGTCATTTTGACCTGTATTATTTAATTATGAGTTAATGTTATTGTGACTAAACCAAATTACTGTTTTTGTTAAATTACTGTAAAAACCTAATAGATATTTATCTATTTTTTATTTTATTTTATTTTATTGTTTACTTTTTGGGGGGATTTCACTTCTCGGCCTACAAAAAAAAATGTCCTGTTCTGCTATATTACTTTCAAATATTGGACTCAATCTTTTTGAGTGTATTTTTCCTTCAGTTCACACTGGGTGATCACTGGCAAAATGATCCACAAATGTTTTCACTCAAAAGCTAACGTGCATAATCCCAGAACAATGAGGCCAATCAGTTAATCTAACCAATAACTTCCAAAAAGGAATAAAACCTGTGCTGGCTGAAAGAAAACACATTAACAAAGACAGAATTTTAAAGCAGTTTCAAAAGGAACATTTAATTTATGTCACAGAACAAAACACAAAAGCCTCTTCAATTATTAACCACAGTTATTATTGTACTCATAAATTGAAAACCTCTAGTCTGAAAATCCATAGCAAATAGCAGCAGCTTTAAAAATGTTAATTTGGTTCTAGTTTTAGTTATATAAAAAAAACATCAAGTAAGCTTTCAAAGCATCCATACACATTATTGTAGTTAATGATTCACACCAAGGTCCAAGTTCGCATTCTTCTCAGATTCATTTAAGCTCCCTACAATGTTCCTTAATCAAGACCTGAGAAAAAGAGATGTAGCGAGCAAATGAGAGACAGAGAGAGAGAGAGAGAGCAGGTGCGCATTAGCGCGCAACCCGAAACCTGCCCATATCTCCCAATTAAACGCTTGATGGTCATTATGCATTCAGGTGATGAGAACCTTCACACTTGAATCTGGTTTCGTATTCCCTCATATCCCTTGCTTTCCCCACATGCATATTAATCACCAGATTTAAATCATGAGACCTGATTTGTCTCTAATGGACTGTACAATGCATCTGTCATTATTTATGTTATTTCCTTCCTCCCCTCCTCCTCTCTCCTTCCCGCGTTCTTTTTGGCAGGTAGTGAGCTGACACAGGAGTGTGTAATTAACTCAGTGAGGCTGTAGAAAGCAGTGTGATCTGTCACCAGCCGGGCCCCGTCAGCGTAACACAGCTTTACACTACCTGACTGCTTCTCATTAGGAGAAATGTGTGTGTGTGTGTGTGTGTAAATGATTTAACAGCCTGATCTGTGCATCCCTACACCAACACATCCTTAAGGGTTGTGTCTTCTTTCTTTTCAGTAGGAAACCTCATCTGTAGTCTGAGGTACGAGTAACCTGCACATGATAATACCTATTAGCTAACATGAGAGACATCAATGAACATAATTGAACATAATTCATGCATTACACGCAACTGGCTTAAAGGGAAAGTTCAAACACAAAAAAGGAAATTCCGCCGTATGTCACTCTGAGACTTTCTTTTTTGAAGCACATATTTTGAATAATATAATTGTCACTCTTTTCCATGCAGTTACAATGAATGGGAACCAAAGCTTTTAAGTTTCAAAATGATGCAAAAGCATTGTAGAAGTGGTGCATACAACTTTTACAATGTACAAGTCTCCGAGTCATACAAACAGACGGAAGTCTGCATTAAAGGAGCTCCACTGGGGTAAACTGAATCAATATTGGAATGAATCACTTGGTAAACTAGATCAGAAGATTCATTTTCCATCACTACTTTATTCTTAATATAAAGCAGGTTTTATTTTATTTATTTAGTTTTTTTTTTTAGTTTTTGATCAGCGATCAGGAGATCGCCATAGACTGAGCTGCACTACTGAATGCTTTACCGGTCTAAACACTCTGATCACACGGCTATGGAGCCGTTTTGATTTCTATTTAATAAATACCTGTTTCAACTTTTTTCCTTTCTCTTGCCCTTAACTGAGCGTTACAGAAGCTCAGCCTATTACCAGAAATATTATCAGCCCCGAGGAGATCCTCCACCGCCTCTTGAACAGGCTCACATCTCTTCCTGCTTGGCACGAGCAATGGCCAGGAGGCCATTTTCCATTGCCTGGTTCGCGCTCGCCATACAGCACGAGTTCCCAGCAAAAGCGGCACAATATGGAGTCAAGTCAGTGCCAACTCCCCAGAAAACTGTATCATATGGAGACAAATTAGTGCCAACTCCTTGAACACAAGTCCAGATCCCCGTGCACTCCAGTTTGCTGATTCCAAGTCCAGAATCTGATTTGTGGTCTGATATGCCAGACCTGATCCCCGCGGATCCCATTCCGCCTATCCCGAATGCAATTCCATGTTTACAGCCAAGTGATCCGACCTCGATACCCATTCCAGTCCCTAGTCCCTAGTGTACAGCCTGGAGAGCTGATCCCGAATCCAGTTCCTGTGTCACGGCCAGTAGAGGCGATCCCAAATCCAGTTCATAGTTTACGGTCAGGAGAGCTGTTCTCGAATCCAGTTCATAGTTTACGGCAGAGAGAGCCGTTCCCGATTCCAGCGAAGACGGCCTCCTTACATTTTATTTGCTGATGCAGATAAACACATACACAAAAGTGTGTTCGAAGCATTTCCTCCCAGACTGCCTTGTGAAAAGCAAGACTGGTATCACCAAGTTGAAACAGGGAGCTGTGCCAACTGTGTTTGCATGGAGTTGTTTCAGACCAGAGAGGAGGGGTGTTGTTAGAACTGCAAGGTAGTATTTAGATGAATTAGAGCATGAGTATCATTGTAAAACACCTAATGTGTCCATCAATATGTTTCTCTTATTCTTCCAGTGAAGAGACACCCCCTCTGCACCAAGACCATGAATATGCTGCACTGCCTCCCTCACTTCAAGATCAGTTTGAGGAAGCCCACAAGACCATCGGTGATCAACAACTTTTAATTTTAGAGCTTCAACAAAAACGTTTTTGATTTAAAATGTTCAAGGTGACGATAAACAGATTTAATTTTATACAGGGTTTCCAGATTATGATACATTTAAAGCTGTGTTTATGGCCCTACAACCTACTGCAGAAAATATGGTGGGATGGAGTCAGGCTCAGCGACTTAAACATACAAGTGGGGAGGTACTTCGTCAAGGCTTTAGCGCCTCTAAATTGTCCACTATGGACCAGTTTTTTCTTTTTCTTTGTAGGTTGAGGCAGGTTGTAGGTTGTATTTTATGTCCTGAGGTAAATTAGTGTCCATTCATACCTTCAATGTCGTGGATAAATCCTTTGATCCAGTTACTGTATCCCTTAATTAACACATTTTGTATCGTTAATTTGGGCAGACAGGAAAGATTGGTGGTCCACACTGAGTTTGCATAGCTGGTGCTGCTAAATCTCCTATGCGTCGTAGTCAAACTTCCAGGTTTGTGTACCCCTCAACAGCCTTCGAGTTTTCAAAATGGCCGCCCGGTGAATAAGGCGAATTAGCTAACATGAAATACATAAAACCACATAATTCCTGCATTACATGTGACCCGCTTATGCCTGAACTAATATAGAACAAGAAAGATTTCTTTCTCATTTCATACTCAGGATTGAATCTGCAGTAAATTACCTCCACCTATCCTCTCAAAGAGAAAGACATTAAGAGAGGGAGGGAGGAAAAGAAAGAGAAGGGAGAATACTGCTGAGACCACATTTAGTGATGCTGAAAGCCTAATTACAGTGGGCAGCTGCTCGTGATAGGGTTTACACAGCAGCATGCTGAGCACAGGTAGAGAGGTCAGGCTCTCCGCCTCTGGAGGACAGTGAAGAGGAACAAACTGCATGGTGAGATGTAGATCCCATAGAAGAACAACACTTTTTCTCAGTTTTACGAACATCTGCAGGTGGGGTGGTGATAGCTTGGTGGTTAGGGGCTTGGATTGGTGGGACGGAGAGTACAGGTTTGATATACAGTATGGATGACTCATAAACTTTTGGAACACTCTATCGCCATCGTGCTCTTGATCTAGATGGCTCCAATGGGATTGTACCTGCAATTAGTAAATTGTAAACTTCAATTATGTAAAAGTATGCACTTAATGGCATGTTTTCTCATGGAAGGCTGTGCAAAGGATTTCATGTTAGTGACTGTAACTTTCAGGTCAAATTATTAATTAAATATACTTATTTTCTGTTATATAGAGATTTTGTAAGATGACAAAACATGACCAAACATGCCCCACTGATACAGGTTCAATTAACATTTAATTAATGTTAAATTAACCTTTTTTTCTGGAGACCAACAAATTACAAACAAAATAAAATTAAATTAATTGTTTTTGTTTTAAATAAATGTTAAAATATTTTTTTTTAAGTAGTTTTTTCTCTATTTTTAATCTTAATCCATAACATAATGTCTAATTCTCACTAGTTTGTTTATATAATAATACTAGGGCCGGGACTGTTTGCACTCTCCCTGGTGAAACAAAACAAACACATTGGCGGAACTTGTGCATGTCTCACACTTCAGAGTCTCACTGGAGTCTCTTAAGGACTATGCTGCGATTCATACGAGCTGAAGGTAAAATTATTAGATTTTAGAGTCTACCATCGAATCCACATGTGAATCAAACCACACGCTAACATGTTCAGAACACACCAGCTGTTGTACTTTCTACACAGCAGTCTCTCACGGCTGGCAGATCGAATTACGGCTTGGTGGAACAACGCAAGCTAAGCGTGCAGAGAGTGTCCCCATTCAGCATGCGCTCGGATTAATATGCATGAAAATTGTAACACATATACTCAATAATCATTTAAGCACCAGACTAGGCTTGAAACAGCTAAATCCACTTGAATTCATGCATGTCACGGACAAAGAAAATCTCTCTACAGGGGTCTTTTCATAGAGCCTGGGAAAAAATATGGGGACTTGACAATATTTTTCCCATTACCACTGCAGGGGTCTTTTCATATACTTCCTTAAAGGTGTACAAATGCATTTCAGGATGAAATAAGCATAAGTGGGGGAGTCTCAGAGTGAAGGCAGGGTTAAATACGTCACATTAGACTGGTTAGTGCCAAGGTCTTTTTGAACTTCATCTATCTACATTTCAAGGTAAATTCCCCCACGTTCCTGTTGAGCTATCAGGATGTTCAGATTTTCGTTTCAAGTTAGATTTTACCTTCCACATCTCTGTAAAGATGTGGACCTTCAGCTATTCATTACACTGTATGTGCTGCTAATCTAGAAAATCCTATTAACAAAAACAGCTGAATATTGCATTTTATCCTGATTTATAGGACTGTTAAAAAATACAGAATGTTCAATGGCGAAACATGTTACCCCTTTATGATGCAGAAAAGCTAGTTCGCATTCATGACCTCTAGAGTGGACTATTGTAATGCACTACTAGGTGGTTGACCTGCATCTTCAATAAATAAGCTACAGATGCAGATCCAAAATGCAGCTGCTAGAGTCTTTACCAGGACAAGAAAACATGATCATATTACCCCAATTTTAAAGTCTCTGCACTGGCTGCCTATTAGATTCCGCATGAAGTCCACTAAAGGAGGTAGAGCTTTTTCACATTTGGCTCCCAAACATTGGAACAGCCTTCCTGATAACGTTCGGGGTTCAGACACACTCTCTCTGTGTAAATCTAGATTAAAGACACATCTTTTTAGCCAAGCATATGAATAATGCATCTCAACTTTTCCTGCAGGTATATCTGATCAAATGTTCATTATTAATATTTTAGCTCTGGTTTAACAAATCTTAATTTTCTTAGTTTGAACAGCAGCTATGCTAATTTTGTTCCTATTTGTTCTGTTT
>JAUYWG010000059.1:6602113-6615725 GCA_034779775.1 Enteromius afrohamiltoni
AGTGTTGGTTACTTACTCATTACTTTAACAAAGAATATTTGTTTTCAACGTGCACTTACTGCATTTAAAAGCAGACAATTCAAACTTTCTATAGATATATTTCTCATGTCTGTGTGTCATGTTTTCGCGGAGTTATAGTTCATTTTAGTCACAGCTTTTTAAAAAAACACTTTTTTAAACACTTTTTATTTTCCTTATTTTTCAAAAGAACACACTTTTGTTGTTACTGAGAGTGAACCCAAAAAAAAAAAGTAGACATTTAACAGATTCAAATGGTATATAACACTTACTTGTTAGAATGGAGAATGATCGAGGAAGAGTCCTGATTTTAAGAGTTCCTGCTTGTCTGCTCTCTCGTCTGACAGCGTTTCATCTATGGCGGCTGTCAGCGAATCCTGCGGGATGGTAGCCTGTTTAAAGGCTTGAGTGCCAGTCATCTTTCATATCCAGTGACCAAAAGACCTCTGAGTGCACGGAGTTGCCGCGTTAGTTCTTCCCTGGGCAACCGGGAGAAAGAGCAAATTTTCCCACGGTTGGTGAAGCATTCTTTGGAAAGTCAAACCAGCCGTGCGTTTCTGGATGCGGAGTTTCCTCACCTTTTTGGACAGACATGATTGCTGTCTCACATGTCTGGGCCGAGTGCACACTGAGACAGCTTTTGTGGATGGTCAGTGCATTCATTGCGAGTGTATGACCATGGCTACATTGAAGTCCCACCTCTTGTTCACGAGACGGCTCCCCTACCGTCCTTCTCGCACTGCAGCGAGGCCCCTGGGGGACTTCCAGGGTTCCATCCGGCGTGACAACCGTGTGAACTTCTGATGCACCGTGTAGTCCCGTGGTCCTCCTGGAGGAGACCGCTCCCCCCCGTAACAAGGCTGAGTGTGTCCTTCGGGGGACACCCCTCTCCACTCTCGTTGGCGGTGAGGCCAGGGGGTATGCGGCGATCCCTCAGGTGCCTCTGCCAGTTGTGACCAGCCGCGTCTCCCGTCCACGGCATGTGAGCTGTCTTCCGCACTGACGGGCAAAGCTTACTATGCCTCTGGGCAGGCCGCCACGCCGTGCACACGTTGGCAACACTCCAGGTCTACCAGGCTAAGTGTTGCAGCTCCTGCACAAGAGTGGGCTGGACCAGGGGGCTATGCAGGAACTGATGAAGGTCGCAGCGCGTGCCCTTGGTCAGGTGATGTCCACCATGGTGGTCCAGGAGCGACTTCAGTGGCTGATTCTGACGCAGGTGCCGGACACCGAGAGAGCTCGCTTTCTCCACGCCCCCAACCTTCCAGGTCGGCCTATTCAGCGTCACTTTCAAGAACTTGGCCCAGGAGTTCTCCACAGTTCAGGACAGACCGAGGTGATGTCTCACATCCAGCCCGTTTCTGAGTGCACAGCCTCCGCCTGCTCGTCGCCGAGGCATTCCCCCATGGCACCCAGTAATCCTGCTCCGACCCCCGCCAAAGCACCAGATGCCCAACCGGTGGCCCAGCGTCGGGCGAGGGGTGTCGCCTACTGCTCAGGGATTCACATTCGCTACGCTCAGTCCGTCCAAACAGCAATGCTGCCGTTCTCGTGCAGAGGTTGTTGTCTTACTGGCGAAGGACACAATTGAGCCTGTCCCTCCAGAAAAAATGTGGTCAGGGTTTTACAGCCCTCACTCCATCGTGCCCAGAAAGAGCAGCCTAGTGAAGCAGCCGGTTAAAAGACTCTCTCCGAAAACGCTGCGCACTGTTCATATTCCAGGGCTCTCAACCATGTAGTCAAAAAAACAGCTCACAACAGTCCACCCCCCCCCTGGAGAATAGAGCCTCCACCCCCAGGTAGCCCAGCTTATATGGAGCACCCCGGGCAGACCCAGCCTTGAGTTGCTTGTCCTGTACGTGTTTTGAGAAAGTGCCGCAACACTGACTGCACTCGGAGTGTCAGAACACTCCAGCAGCTCGGATTGTCCTACTGCAGACAGCAGAAAGAGAACGTCTGTTTCCACCTTCAGGGAACATGGGTTACGTTCGTAACCTAGACGTTCTTATAACACGTTCTGTCACACTTTACACAAAGTAAAAGATATGCACCACTTACAGTTAAAGCTTTGTACTGAATTCTTAATAAAAATGAAATAAAAAAATGAATAAATGAAAAATATTAGATTATTAGATTATGGACGTTATATGTGGACAGAAACATAATCAACAGAGGAATACAAAAGCGAAAACTAATTAATAAAGCACAAATGGCATAAAAATACAGCATATTACAGAAGCTAAAGGTGTTATCGCATCACTTAGATTAACATTCTACCACAGAAAGTACACTGAAAGTACAGCTCATATCTAAACTCATTGCCGATGCAAGGTTTGTCACTACTATCAAGACTGTTGTTGAGAATTCAGCTGCAGCGTCTGTGTCGACACTGCAAGGGAATGATGCAACAAATCAGAACACCAGCGTTATAATGAACGAAGCAGTCTAGACCGTAAGAGAACACATGTCTACACAGAATATGAATGACAAGACGCAAAATGGCAAAAATTTGTTGCATGCTAGTTGTGTGTCACATCCACGTCAAGCTCCACCCTCACTCAGTCACAAGGCCAACAGTCACCTATGCTCATGATCATCAATATCACCTGTCACCACCACCTGCCACTAATCAAGTCATCAGCACGCACATAAAAGCACACACCACACTGAACTCCTCGTCTGAGCTCATCTATGATGAAGTGGACTCTCTGGCAAAGACCTATATCCTTTGATATAGTAACCTATTGACTGACCTGAACATTATCTCCATCTCCTGCAGTTTCTGTATCTCTCCAAAGCTCCTGTGTGTTCCTCCAGCGTGTGCGGCTGTTGTTCCTCTCCCCTTGTCTCCGTTTCTCCAGTGATCTCCTTCGCTCATTTGATCCTCCATTGTCTCTGGATATCTGTAAAGCAAATCAAGAATCATCAGTCTGCTGATTACAAATACTGTTGATCTATTTATGTGATACTCACCTCAACAAAGTCTTCACTACTGCTGTTTAACTCATCTACACTGTAAATACTGTAAACTTCACTTACTTTTACTTACCCTCAGTGTTCCATCCGCTTCTTGACATTGTGTGTGTCACACATCTACTGTACAGCACAGGTCCTGCTTTGTTGTGTTTGCTGTTCATATTTTACAAAAATAAACTTATTCCCAAAGAGGTGGGGGGGGGGGTTGTTACTAATATTAGGTCATATTATTTGCTGACCCCCTCGATCACCCTGCATTTTCTAAAAGTGGTCCTTGAGCTGCGCAATTTTTTTTTCTCCCTCTATATTTTTCTATCACACTTTCCGTTACACACAGAACCAGACTTGCGTTTGTGAGGGTTGTGCAGTGACCCTTCCATAGTAAACTTTGACATTGGACCTTTATCAGCTAAATAAACCAGCCTGGTCTTCTAATTATTCAATAAAACCACAGTCCTATCGATCTCCTTTAGCATTTTATACTAGGGGTAATATGTTTTTTTTGTTTGTGTGTGTGTGTTTATACGGTGTCTGTGTGCATCTGAGGGGCTGCAGCTGTTCATAAATCATTCTAGGAGACAGTTGTGAACAAGCCCTTCATCTTATGTGGTCCTGTGTGTTTAACCCTCTAACCATGAAGGGTGCTAACCCAGACTACACAATCACACGAATACTGCACACAAACACACACAACTGCAGGACTCAGAAAGGAAGACAGGATGAAATGAGCAGTTGAAGGTATAGAAAAGAGGGGGGGGACGGAAGAGTGGTGGTTGAGAGAGAGAAAGAAAGACCCTGCAGCATAATAATGTCAAACTAGAAATGGGCTCGATGAAGCACTGAATCTCTTTCCAGCCAAATCACTGACAACCACAGCTTCCAGTTTAAATGCACTTGTCTATGAGTTTCACCTTCTGCAATTTTAACAATCCGGACTATTGTGAAAATCTCAGTATGCTATATATTCAGGCAAAATGTGTTAAGCATTATGTGTGAACCCAAGCTTACTACTGAAAATGTGTACAATGTAACAGTTCACTCTTGGAGCCACTTTGAGATCTCAGTATTTTTGGAACTGAATCATACAGGGCCTTAAAGTGTGACCTTATTTGTCTTTCTTTGGAAAAAATATTTACCAAATCAACAATTATAGCCATTTTGAAATGTGGCTGATCTGATACTGAATGACCCATTTTCTGAGGTGGAAAACAACTGCTTATTTTGTACAAAAAACATTGAATATTCAGCTACGGTTTGTGTTTGATCATATTGATTGTTTGATTAGCGGTTTGATGACTGGGGATGGTTCATTGGAGCCTTGGCTTTTCCATGAAGGGGTGGGAAAGGTCATCGATGAAGTCTGTATGGTGAGAGGGGGCCAAAGGGAGAGAGTTTACAGTGAGAGAGGTAGAGGAGTGAAATGAGGACGTTAGTCCTGCGGCACCGAGGGTAAAAATGTCAGTGTGTTTCATCATCCCTTCCCAATACAGTACACACACTCCTAAGAAAGAGCCATGTAGGAGTCATAGCTGTCAAATAAGCACAAAATTGGCCAAGCATGCGTGGTTGTGCTGATCAGCCAGGAACAATGGGTTACAATCCAGTAAAAGGAATTATCAGTCAGAAGGGAAGGTTACAAAATATTTCACCAATGCAGACAAAGTTTTATGCAGCTGGAAGAACACCGCTGTGAGTTTCTCACTGTAGCCCAGAGCACAAAATTGGGGACTAAAATAGAACTTACCTCAGTTATTGTGTGGAAAAGACACACTTGGAATTTTATAGATTCCAATATAGCAATTAATGGCATCCAAAAAAAAAGTTTTTGTTTATGTAATATGTGTTTATGCACTATTGTAACACTTTGTTTCTTGTTTGCATTCTGTCACTTTAGTTTTGGTTTCGTTTTCACTCTTCCTGTGTTTCCTAATTTGGTCATGTTCCTGTCCTTGTTTAGATAATTAGTTACCCGATCCACGTGTGCTCCTCACCTGTCCTTCTCCCTAATGTTTTCCTGTTTAAATGCCTGTTCAGTTTGTCTTGTCTTTTGTCGGATTATTAATGTTGCTTTGATTTAGTGTTGCCTGTTTTCTATGAGCTTTACTTTATTAAATTGCATCAAGATACATCCTGTCCTGTCTTATCCTGCTTTCGCCTGCCGGCTACAACACGAGACCGTGACAGAATAATCCAACCCTACAAAATGGAGTGGGCGGCCAGCTTCCTCAACCTACTTCGGCTGGACCTGCCGTTTGGGAAGCTTGCAGATGAGTTTTGTCAGCTGGTGCGAGTCACTAACCTCCTGGACGAAGATATCATTCAGTTTTTCCAGCTCGGGTCCCGGCAATACCTCACGGAGGATCTCTCGGACAGCGCGGGACAGAGCTGGCAAGAGGTGATACTCCAGTGTGTGAGAAACCACCTGGCCTGAGCTGAGAACCGCTCACCCACTTCAGCACCGTCGGCAGAATGCTGATCTTCGCCTGAGCGCACACTGCCAGAGCCTTCGCCTGAGTTGCGCACCGACGGAGCCTTCGCCTAAGCACGCCCCACCAGAGCCTTCACCTGAGCGCGGGCCGCAAAATGCATCCCCTCCCTCTCACCCACTTCAACCTCATGCCTCGCTGTCGTCTGACAGTCCTGCTGCTGGTCCACAACTCACCATCCAGCCAGGGCAAGCCAGATCCATCTGGCTCCCGACTACTCCTCCAGCCTCCGAAGCCAGATCTCCACCTTGGTCCTTCAACCCGTCGGCTTCACCAATGGGCCCTAGCTCCCTCCTCTTCATTGGGTCCCGTCAGTTCACTAGCTCCGCCAGGCTTGATCGTCTCTCCGGCTCCGCCTTGGTCAGTCGGAGTCCATCCGCGGCCTCGGGACTCCACTCCTCTGGCTCCACCTCGTCCCTCCGTCCCACCGGCTGGGTCAGGCTCCTCCCTCCCTCCAGCTCCGCCTTGGTCCTCTCTTGCTCCGGCTCCACCGTGGCCTTCCGAAGCCCCTCTTCCACGTTGGTCACCGGCGCCATTTACTCCGCCTTGGCCCTCCGGATCCTCGGGAAAGGACGTGCCTTTTCGGAGGGGGGCGTAATGTAACACTTTTTTCTTGTTTGCATTCCGTCACTTTAGTTTTGACTTTGATTTTGAAGAAAATCGATAAAAATTAAAACTATTAAATGTTAAATATGATGTGCTTTTATTAATTTTAGTCCTAGATTTTGTCTTTCTGCATACATGATCTGTGTATCACTCAAATGGAGTCATCTAAGTGTAACTACTCTCTCATAAAAAGGCAAAAATCTCATATTATTAAAGCTCCTGATCAGACGAGAGGGTCAAGCGCTTGCAAATCCATCCAAAGCTGATTGATTTTGATTTGCCTCATTCACAGCTCCATTCAGAGAGCATTGTGCACTCTGACGTATGGAAAGAATTAGACAAAGAACCTTTGTGAGAGCGAAATAATCATTTCATGACAAATTGCAATCGTATTCACATTAGCGTCAGGCAGACTGAGAAAAAAAAAAAGAAAAAAAAACCCATCATCAGCCTTTTCTTCTGAGCTTCTAATTATCTTTCATTTATACAAAATCGTTCTGGCTTTTTCATTCTTTCATTCGTTTATTTTGCTTCCTGTGAACCCTTCATATCTATAGCTCTCCACTGGGTCATGACCTCTTCATTGCAAAGTGGTTTCTGATCGGTGGAAATATGTGCCTGGTGTGAGGGGAAAAGGACTCACTGTGGAGGCAGGGATGGTTTCAGGTTGTTCATCTCTGCATGTTATTGTAAGGTAGAATAGCGTTCTTGTACTCTATGATTATGCTCATCATACCTCCACAATGCATCTGCAAAACAGATCTAAGCATATGCTTTTATGTTGCAAAAGGTTTACTGTTGAATTTGTGCAACATTAAAAAAGCAGTGACTTGCTCTTTGTGTGTATATGTAGAGGCGCAAGTCTTTAAATTGTGTTGATTTTCTTCCAGTTTTTTCTACAGATAGGCTATACATAATGTTTTTGGGTTAAATTAACGATTTATTTACATGAAATTCAAATGGTAATACAATTAAAGATTAGACTGTACAGAAATTGAAATCTAAAGGTACAGCTAGTACACACTATATAATTATAGTATATGCAAAAACAGTATCTTTCCTAAATATCTACAAAAAATTTTTTATTTTTTGGCTTTAGAAGAGTCAAAAAGTTACATACAGAACTTTTAACAATTTGACATCTAAGTACAACAATAATAATAATTTGCATGGTTTGATATGATACGAGCCAAGCAATCATTAGATTTTATCACCACTGGTGGTGCAATTTATTCTAATACTTGTTCAGATGACTATGAATATCCGATTAAAAACTCTTTTAAAAACAATTCGATAAAAATTCTTATTTGGGTCATACTTCAAAGTTGTAGAATGTGTGATTCCGAATTACAGTATCCAGTATCGGTTCAGTGACTGACATTACAGTAAACACCTCAAAACATTAGATTCATCCACTCTGAGGAGCCGTGACAATGCAAAACCAAAATAAAGATGATTATGGCCCAAATAACCGCAGTTGCAAGGTTTAAACAGAGATGGCGTCAGAGGCAAAACGTATGAACTCTAGCTTAAAAATGCTATTGTTTTTTTACCTTACTGTAGATCTATTAAATAATAATATTTGTGCTAAAAGTTCCAGTTACTCAAATATCCCTAGTTAAGGTTGCATTATTTGTTTGAGTGGTGTGCAAGCCATATGACCACTGATGTCATCAAGGTTTCAAATGAGAATTTTCTGATCGGCGCCATCTTTTGGATAATTGGGTTTTGTCAAATATTTGTTTTGCTTAGTTTTTAAGGCTGGTGAGCAGTAAATGATGAATAAATTCACTAATATACACATTAGTTTTAAAAATGTAAAGTATTTTAAGAACAAGGCATTGTATGTTATTGAGGCAATATAAAGTGTCAATCAATATACGTTTTGTTATATCATCTGTGTTACATGTATGCCATGTAAATATATTCAAATAGCTTTCCGTGTTAACATTAACAAATGTTAAACAAACAAGCTTTTTCTGTTGCATTTTACCCAAAATATTATTTTTGCAGAGTGAAGCGCAGCACTGTATTTATTTACATTCTTTGTTCATTTATTGTGAACTATTCAGAAATACTGTATCACATGCCACACTTCACTTTGAAAAGTGTGACCATTCATTAAACCATTTTTTGTGGATTATGAACTATTTCTAAAGTACAAAATATCTACTGGTAGCGATATCCAGACATATGGGACCAGCAGCCCTGCGATTCCCAGCAGTCCTCAGCAATATGATTCATCAAAAATGTCAATACACTACGTTTAAACATATGAGGGCTTCTGTCTTAGAAAACAACAGAGAGGCTTAGCAGACAGCTCTTTTGATTTTCATCTCAATTCAAGTGTAGATAAAGCACCTGATAATGTTTGTGCCAAACTTAAAATTGAGGCACTTTACACCTGATGCCCCGCGTGGGTGTGTGTATATGAGCATGATTGTGCGAGACAGAAAGGTCAAGTAATGTCTGAAGGGTAGCCAGCTGTCCCTCTCCAAGTTTGATTTTCTCATAACCTACAGACACAAAATAAAACAAACCGTAGAGTCACTCACACACAAATACACACGCATGCACATAAATACAAATGCCTCCCACTTGAGGAGCAAAAGGTTGACAAATGTCAGAAACCAGGTTGTGAGGTAGAAGCAGAGATAATTACAAAGCGAAATACCAGTAAACGTGGGTTGGAAGGGGGTTTGAATGAGAAAAAAAGGAAGAATATTTCCAGCTGTGGTGTGTGGATCAGGATTTTTCCATTAGATTCCCACCACCCCATGTCTTTCCACCTGTCAGATATGTTGGGTTTTTGACAGCAGGCTCTAAAGATTTAGTTTGAATGCTGTGCATTTTTTCCTGACACATAGATGTGTTTACGAAAGGTGCTAGAGTCAACCTGCTGTTGGTTTCCTGAGTGTGTATCATGCAAAGGAAAAATGAAAAAAGCTGAAACACTTGACTTGTGTCTTACTACCGCAGACTCTTTCATCACACACACAGAGTCTTTTAAACTATCGCTATCAAACCGCAGGCAGGAGAGGCAAACTGATGCTTGATGACGGATGATTACAAACGCTGTGTAAAAGTGATGTATAAGTGTGTTGTGATTGACCTCTTCCTCTGAAGCATGTTCTGAATACTTGTGTTGCCGAATGAAAGCAAAAGCATTTCTTTTTTCCTCTTATGTGGTTTATTTGTAAGTATGTAAGCCTCACTTATTTGATATTTTATATAAAGGAACATCAAATCAAAAGCTACATTTAAATACTACTCTTACTGTTTCTGTTGTATGCAGTTGAACTGGATGAACTGTGAATATGAAGTGATTATGGAAAACGTGGATTTAAGGATGTTTTGACCTGCTTTGACCGGCACGAGAAGGCAAAACATGAAGACCTCTCGTGGCCCAAGAGCATGCCATATAACAATAAAAGCTGAGCTGGAAAACGAATCTTCAGGACAGTAAACAATCACCCTCCCGTTTTGGAGACAGATTTAAAACGAGGTAAATGTAAAAAGTAAATTATAAACCAAAGTTAGAAGAAGCCAAGTGTTTTACAGAAGCGCTTGAAAAGCGAGACGCGCAGCATCCGGGCTAGTAAACCGGACCTTTCATGGATGACCTGTTACATTTGTTTAAATCTACATTGTATTAGACTGCACAGCTCTGTTTATTACCATTACAGTGTGACGAATGAACCTGACATGTTATGATTTTTGACATCTCCTACATTACTAATTATTAGATCAGAGACTGCCAGATTCTGTTAACACATTAACACCAAATTGGATTAGGAATGCTAAATAACTGTTTGTTGTTCCACCATGATGTCTGGCTTAATTAATCATGCAACATGATGAGGTTTATGTGACGAACAAAATTAGGTCATGTGATAAGGTAGCAAACTATACTTTTGAATAACTATGGGACAAATTGTACACTTAATTAAAAAATGACAAAATTAAATTAAAAAAAAGTAATAAAATAAAATAATACAATAAAATTAAATATTAATATATGAATGCATTTGGTCATTTGGTCCATACAATGTAGCATAAAACACAAACATTATAAAACACTGTGCACAAACCCCATCTAAAATGAAAACCTAACAGAAATAGAATAAATGACATAAATAGAAATTAGTTGTCCTTGGTAAAAACATAGACAACCATCTAAAAATAAAATCTACTCTCCAAACTTGTCCTTTTGTCTGCTTGTCCTAGGATGGAAAAAAAACAAGCAAAGCAAAACAGACAAAAAAACATAAACAAAATCCAAACCACTTGCCCGAGGTAAACCTTGTGCATAAAGTCATTCTAAAATAAATAAAAAATTAAAGTACAACTGAGTCTTTGTTTTTCCATAAAACTGAACATTGAACCAAGGCTGAGCAAGCACAATCTCACAGCAATTCATACATATTTCACGACCTCACTCACTAATTTTTACGAGTTGCCAATTCGTATGAATTATGAAAAAAAGGTTTACAGCCTAGTACAAAGGGGTTACCCTTTCAGTCGAATTACTTCGACGTTACATATGGGAACTTATTACTATGTGATTATATGAAGGCACGAGTGCAGTGAGCATGCATCTTTTCGCTTCAGAGTCTTCGCCGTTCTCAGCTTAAGGAGACCCTCTAGCTTGAGTTCTGGAGAACTATAAAGTGGATCGTCCTAACTTCAAGAGTTCAAGCCAGGGGGTACATGGTGATCCCTCAGGTAGAGCATCATCACCGAGGCTGTTCCCCCTGCGGCACCAAGCACCTCTGCTCTGACCCCCACCGAGGCATAGGGCGAGGGGCACCGCCTGCTGTGGTCAACGATGACATCTCCATCCCCACTCCCCGGAGGAGGGCCGGGAGCTTCTGTGCACTCAGTTGGGATGCACTGGCACACAGCTGGCCTCCTGGGCTCAAGTATGCCTTTCTTCCAATTAACTTCCTTGCTCAGACCCTGTGCAAGATCAGGGAGGACGTGGAGCAAGTCCTGCTGGTAGCACCTTACTGGCCCTCCCAGACCTGGTTTGCCAACCTCATGTTCCTTGCGGCAGCCCCTCCCTCGAAGATCCCCTTGAGGAAGGACCTTCTTTCTCAGGGGATGGGCACAATTTGGCACCTGCTCCCCGATCTTTGAAACTTTGAAATCTTTGAAATCTTTGAACCTGCAAGCTCTGCCCCAGGAGGAGGCAGACCCAGCCTTAGAGTTGTTGTGTCCTGTATGTGCATTGTGCCTCTACACTGATCACACTCAGAGCATCAGATGCTCCAAGCAGCTCTTTATTTACTAAGGTGGACAGCAGAAAGGGAATGCTGTCTCCAAACAGAGGTTGGCTCATTGGGTGGTTGAAGCCATCTCCCTGGCTTACTTGTACCAGGGAGAGCCGTGCCCCTTAGGACTGAGAGCTCACTCAACAAGGAGTGTCGCCTCATCCTATGCATTGGCTCATGGCGCCTGAAAGGATCGATTCACTGGCCTGAAAGCGAAGTCCAGCAAACTTGCATGTCTGGTTTTTCCCAGCGCTTTAAGATTTTAGATTTTAGTTTTAATTTTAATATAGCTCCATCTTAATCTGACTAAAATTTCAAGTGATCATTAAATTTGAATTATAATAGTAAATTTGGATGCTGATCTTAAAGTTAGTTGTGTCATAAATTAGATACCTGATTATTTCAGACGAGCTATACTTTCAGTTATTCGTTCATTGGACCTAATGTCGTCAGAGTCTGGCGTCCCATCTCATAACATAAAATCACCAGCCTGATAATTACTCAGAGGTTGGAGGGGACTAATATCTTCTTGGCCAGCTGCCAACTGCTTGCTTTTACAAAAAACATAGTTTACATAATCTCTACCATACCCAACGTGTTAACTTCAGTGATAAGCAGAAATCAGGAGGTCTTAGAGAACGTGCCAACTGCTCCATTAATTCCCAAGCCTTCAGTGTGTCATATCCTGGTCGTATATTTATGTGCGCAAAAGCGTCCTCACAATCTACTAGTCATAATGATTTCAACAGTCTAAAATTAATCAGGAAACAATGTTTATTTTATTTGTCATGTAAAATAGTATCATACCAATTACACAATTAAACAATGAGAATCCAATTCAATTTCGAATTTAGAAAAATCGTTAACCTTAATGAATGAAGGATGTATCTAAGAGTGGGAAAGGCATATCTGACTATCAGAGAGACACACTCCAGCATGAGAGAGACCTGGAGGTTTAGCTCCAGAGACCCCCCTACAGTGTGGGGTTTTTGCAATAAAATTCCCAAAATGCTGTTTCACCCTTCGCCTTAAATACTCCAGACCAAAACAAACAAATCTTTCAATCAGTTGTAAAAACACAAAAGACCTTTTGGTTTGTCAGAAGTTCTCGCAACCTTCGGGTCGCACCTGCTTGGAAATTCCCATCTGCCCCTTAGGGAAGAACACACCCCTTAGTAGCAAACCCAATTTTATAAAAGTTTTCAATCTTCCTAATAATTTAAGTGATTGCTGTGAAATTGAGACCATTTTACCAATCACACAAAGATTTTTAGAATGATACTGAACATGAAGTGAAAAACAATATATTCACAAGATATAACACGTAGTGTATATATCTAGCAGATATCTATAGGACTGCAGGCTGGGCAACATCCAACATCTTCGCCAGGTTTTACGACCTCCACGTAGAGGCCGTGTCTTCACTGAAGACACTAAAGTAAGCAGCTAAGCTTGCTGCACCATTCCCACGGTATCTGTGCGCCTTATCTCAGTGTTTCCTTAACCAGGTGAACCTGAGTAGTCCTGCCCCACAGTCAGCCCTAGACTGGAGTAGCTCCGACTGTGATTCTACTGGGTCTCCTTGTAGGTTGTAGCTACAAATCTCAATATTCCACAGCCAGAAGGGTGTGTTTCTCTTTAATTATATCCATACTCTTATCGATATATTGAATTTCCTGAATTCCACATGCAAGAGCTGTGTGTTAAGTCATGTGCTCCACTCCCCCAACTACTTGCTTCAGTACAAGTGGCAGCCCTGTGGGGCCCCAATCTGGCCCCCAGGGTGTTGGGGAAGGTTATGTGCAGACTCTCTGCTGACAAACTTGAAAAAGTATCTCGCCTGTCGGCGGGGGGCCTCAAGGGTTGTGGGCTGTTCGATGGGTTTTCCCATATGTAACGTCAAAGTGATTTGACTGAAAGGGTAACATCTAGGTAATGAACGTAACTCACGTTCCCTGAAGGATGGAACGAAGACATTACACTTTCATGCCACGACTCTTAGGTCACGCTGACACCGGCTCAGCTCTTTAGTGAAAACCTGCATGTGCACTGCGCTCGTGCCTTCTTATACTCACGTAGTGATGAGGTACACCTGAGCACAATCAAGTGCATGCCAATCGCATCCAAAATAAAGTTTTTCTTTACATAATATATGTGTAGATGCTGTGTTTATTTATTAAACACCAGGAACACACACACATACAGTATATATTTTGAAAGTATTTACATGTAAATGCAATTATATATTTATTT
>JAUYWG010000059.1:6634017-6686882 GCA_034779775.1 Enteromius afrohamiltoni
AGAAAACAAAACACAAAATAACCAAGTCCAGGGTGGAGTGGATGGTGGCAGGAGCCATGGAGGAGTCCGAAGAAGGAAGCAGAGGATGATGAGGAGACCAGCGACGAAGCAGACCCAGGGCGGAGTGGAAGGAGGGAGAAGGAAGGGCTGACGACTCCTGGGGGCCGACTGACGGAGATGCCGCTGATGGAGAGGGAACCCAAGATGGAGCTGCACAGACAGAGAGCCGGGGTGACACTGACAATCTGGAGGGCCGATGTAGAGCTGCAGGCTCAGGCGACCGAGGCAGGGACCTGGAGGACCCCTGCGGAGCCGGAGCGACTGAGGATGAAGGTGGAGCTGGGGGGGAAAGGAAGAGCCTGACGTAGATGGAGGGATGGAACGACGAGGCATAGCCAGAGGAGTGGAATCCCGAGGCGGGGGATGGTCGATGACTGACCAAGGCGGAGCCAGAGGGACGAGGGAGCCAGGCGGAGCTGGTGGGACGATGGGCACCGGTGAGGGAGAGGGAGTTGAGAGCCCAGGCGGCGCAGAAGGGTTGGAGGATAGAGGTGGAGTCCAAGACTTGATGGCTGTAGGCGGAGTCAAGGGATCCTCACGACCGGGCTTAGCTTGCCGCTGGATGCCCCGAGGTAGTTCAGAGATTTCCTCACGCGCTGGCTGAGGATGAGCCAAGGTGCTGGCAGGAACAAGTGGTACTGGACTGCAGGAGCTGACTGGCGGAAGAGGGAGGGTGGGAGGGAACATAGAGTCACTAGAGCTGGATGGAACCAGCGGAGATGGGAGAGATACGGGGCTTGGAAGTGCCTCTCCAAACCAGTCAATCAGATCTAATTCAAATACTTGAGAGAGTTCTTTGTACCAGTCAGTGTCTTTCTTGGGCTCACCCTCAGCGATGGAAAGGTGGGTGGGGCTTACCTCCAAGCTCCCAATCTCCACCAATACTCCCTCGGGGACGGATGATGTTGCTGGCTCACGCACTTGGTCAGAATCTCTGGGCTGTCTAGCGCTGTTTTGATCAGTCATTGCAAGCTCTGGCTCTCTGTCCGGCGTGGGCTCATGCGACATCTCCGTGTCCGCTGGCGATCTGCTGGTCTCAGGATGGGTTGCGTTGAAGGGTCGGCATCTTAGCGGCTCCAGTGTGGGGACCAGTTGTGGCGGCGCGGGGCTGACATGTCGCCGCCGAATGGCTAGTCGGAAGCCGAGCATCGCTATCGCGGGCCGCTGATAGCGTTCCCCTGGTGTGGGTAGAGGAGGCAGCCCATTCAGGAGGCGGTGGATCACTTCCTCCGGTGTTTATTGTCCTCCTCCAACTGTTTTGGTCCGTCATTCTGTCACGTTGGTGCATAGTCAAAGCACGAAGAGAGTTGTTGTAGCAATTAAACATCTTTTAATAAAACACACACTCTTACATAGACAATGACGGACGATAACTAAAGGACAGAAGGCAACTTATAAAGGGAAGACAATCATAGTAAATAAACGAGGCACACCTGAACAGAATCACTAATTAACAGAAACTGGGTCACTGGGAAGAAAACAAAAAGGCACATGGGGAATGTCAACAAACATGGCACATGTTACAGTTCACTGCATGTGTTATAAAATTTATTTAGATTTTACTGCATATCTTCAGTTCTTCAGTCATTCACTTTCATTTGAATTCAGTAATTCTGTTATGTGCTTTTGTCATTTTTATTGCTTTTTAATTTGTAATATTTCTAATTGGTGTTAAATGATTGTTTTAGTCATTTCAGTACTTAGTTTACATTATTTCAGCTATAGTTGGCAAGGTAACATTTCCAGTTTTGGCAATTCTATTCTATGCCAATATAATTTATTGTGCATTATTATCTATATCAAATCAACATTTATTATTTAATCAAATTTAATAGTTTTAAAGTTACCAATAAAATACTAGACACACACCCTTCACTGTAAATGATGAATTATCAAGTTTTTAAGTCCTTTCAAATCCAACTTCAGCCTTCTACATATTTTTCAGTTGCACTTTATTTTACAGTACACATGTACTTACAGTATACCTACCTAAGAAAGTACTGGTAATATAAGGTAATTGCATGGGGTCAGTACCTAGTTTTTACCTAGTTATTAAATAATAAATTACTAAGTACATGAGTAAACAGGACTGTAAAATAAAGGGCTCCCAAAAAGAAGGCAGAAATTACAAGTCAAAGCTTCATGGAACACAACAGAAGGTCTTAAATACATATTTGTTTCATAAACAAACCATTTTGGTGAAGCAGTTGCCAAGACATCTTTTTACCCGTGTTTACGATCAAAAGATGCACACAACATGAGCACAAGCATGAGCAGTCATGCCACGCTGAATTCACAGCGTGCTAAAACACGGTTGAGATGTTAGGACGTACAGCTTTTGTAGCCCAATTAGATTGTGATGATGTAGCTAGCAGACGGGGTTTAAACCTGACATGAAGTGTTCATGTAGACTGATTGTGTCTGCAACAGATTGACTATGGGCTTCACTGCAGAGGTGATTAAGATAGAGGAGAGAGATTTATGGCCTGCTGCTCCTAAGAGAAGGTAATTGAAATCATTCCCATCGCTAGAGCTCTCTTCTCTCCTTCTCCCCAGGTCAATGCTGACTAAAGAGTCATCAGCTCTTGTGCTGTTTACCGCATCGAGATCTGCTTCACCTTGCTTTCACATTGCCGCCTATGCTTGCGTGCGCACATAAGCTGTTATTTCTGAGGGCGATGGAGGCTGTTATCGCTATCAGCCGCTCCTGTAATTAAGACATTAGAGTTTCCTGCACCACTCAGCGCATTAGCAGAGAAGAAAATGGCCGCTCTTGAGACGAAAATGAAGCGAAGCGTCTGATGGTTTATCTCAAGGGCTAAATAAAAATGGACAGAATCTTTCATTTTCTGCATCTCAGATGGCTAGCGACCTGGAGGCTCCGGCAGATTGTGCTGACTGTCTTCGCTCCACCGTTGCGCAAAAAACTTTTCCGGCTGACCCAGAAGGAGAGGGAATGCAAAAAAACTGCCAATTTCAACTCTACTTGGCAGAACTTCAAACGTTCGCAGAGATGTTTGAAGGGAATCGTTACGGGTGACTTCCTCAGTTAGTGCCATCGCTCGTCCAAATAGTTTCTTTTTTCCTCCTCTCTCATATCAAGACCGTCATTTCACAATGTCTCTCCTATGTGTAATTGAGCTGCGGAACTATATAATGGTGTATTTGCATTACAAAGTGCTCTGCTGGAGTTAGCGCAGTAACAGAGAGGAGAGTTTCATATGGGGCTTCGAAACAGTCCAGTGGTGCATTAGCTATCAAAGATCTCTCTGATCACTGCCCTTCTCTGAAGCAATCCCCCTGTTGTTCAAGTGTAGACGGAAAAGTGAGTCAGAGATAAACAAGAAATACATGATGCAATTTCAGCCATCTGGACACCCACACTCACAACCCTACAGATTAATAAGGAGACTTAGCTCAGTTCTGGCTTCAAGCTGAAAGAGGCGGTAAACAGGCTCATTTTTGTGCTGAAAGTGAAGACCACTTCAAGGTTTTTTTTTGGTGTGTTATATATGTGCCTGTCTCCCATTAAGAGGATTAGGGCTATTCAGAGTCTGAGTCAAGTATTAAATGTGGCCATACATCGGCTGAGGATGAAAGCAATTCCGTCTTTGTAGTTCTCAGTTCCACTTTACAGTCATGACATTACACTAGGCCAATACTTAAAATGGCTGACACAGTTATAAAATGAAAACATTTATTAAGCATCGGAGGCAATACATACACATACAGTATACATAGTTTTAATTCAAAATAGCTACCTGCAAATTCACAGCTACACAGTGTGTAAAGCTCAGGACATCTTATTCAATCAACACACTGAACCACAGCTGTGTTGTTCTGGCTTGTGGCCCAGACTAAAAAACAGCACAGTTTTTACACCTAACTGTGACAATTTAACTGTATTTGCAGCTGTAGCCATTAATCAGTTACGGCAGATGTTGGTTTTACTAGTGAATGCATAATTTTTATGCGAATGGAAGCTGTGATCGATAAAAAGATTAATTAGATATTGGGTAATCAATCAATCAGTTAGATAAGTATCGAATAATTGACAATGAGTCATTTAATATTTGGAAATAATATATAATTGAAAAATAATAACTGGGGTGGTTATAAGCCCACAACGCAAAGTGCATTATTGTGTGCATTATCTTCAAATAATTCAATGGACTGTCGGAACATTTTAGCATGGTGTTACTGTAGATATGTTAATATCTGGTCTTTGTGGAATAGATACACTACTACACAGCTGCTGAAATGCTGCTGTAATTGCTTTAGTTGTAGATTGTTGCTGCTGCAAGCAAGTACAGGAACTTGCTATTGCCAATGAATATGCCAATACAGGGTTGTGTGTTTTCAAGACATACTGCTGCTGCACAAATAGCATATAAAATAAAACAAAGTAGATCTACAATATACAGGAGGAGCTGGGGAAGGTGGAGGGTTTCAGAGATAATTTAGAAAGCACACCACAAAAAATGTAAGGTGAATGCTTGCCAGCCATATAAATGCAAGGCTGTGAGTTCATTGGTGAGTTCATCACCAATCAGCTTGCAAACTCGTTTAACTCTCCGAATAAATGCTTCAGCCTGCACCATCTGGAGGTTCATGACTGAACTATACATTTTCTTGAAACTACATAAAAGCCTTTGTCAGACCAACAAAATTACCCCAAATGTTGTCCCAACTAGTTAAACATTGTTGTATGAACAAAGAATGGAATGTCATGTTCTTTGTCGTTATTGTTAGTTATTTGTTGTACTGTGATTTCTTTTTACCATTGGTTGATTGCCACCATTCTTGAGATTTTTGAGGCCTAAAGTATGTTCAGCCACTTATATCCAGTTATCCTTGCAGTCGAATCACTTCAACGTTTCATATGGGTACTCGCCAGAGAGACCAATTGCCTATGAGTCTTTTACTAAAGGCCAATGAACATTGGCGTGCACTGATTGTGCTTGGGTGCACTCAATCACTGTGTGAGTATAAGAGGGCAAGAGTACAGTGTACATGCAGCTTTTTGCTTCAGAGGCGTTGGCGTTTTGGAGCTGTAGATCCACTGGGCTTTTCATTTGAAAGTGAAGGTGCGATCATTTGGAAAAATTCTTGCAAGACCTGCTCTCTCGTCTGACAGCGTTCCTGGTCAATGTCCTCATTGCGAGCACATGACCATGGTTACGTTGAGGACCCGCCTCTCATTTGTGAGACGGCTCCCCTCACGTCCTTCCCGTGGGAAAACGTTGGACCGTAGCAAGTTCACATCTACCACAGCGAGGTGCTTGGGGGACCTCCAGGTGACCGTCCAGAATGCTCCGTCCGGTGTGACAGCCGCACTGACTTCTGCGGCACCGCGTAGCCCCGTGGCCCTCCCAAAGGAAACCGCTCCCCCTGCTACGGCAGGCCTGAGTGTGTCCTTCGGGGCGCCCCGCGAGGTTGAGATGTCTTCTGCACCATCAGAGGGTGAGTCCGATGGTGAAGCTGTCCCTGCGCCGGACGCGCGTCGCTCCATCTGCAATGGACATTGGACTGTGTTGGACAGCGAACCCACGGGTCAGCGGTACCCACAATCTCACAGAAAGAGCAATTTCTCACACCTCCGGTCCCAGTGTCCCAAGGTCCCCATCAAACAGAAACATTTTTGTCTCCTCAGATGTTGACCCAGGGCACTGTGTCGCCAGCGTGGGATTCAGCAAGACAGGTAGGCGCTGCTCAAGGCAGCCAGACGAACAGTCCCTGTCCCGCTATAGGCTGCCCTACTGCTGGTACGGCGGTCAACGTTCTGTTGATACCCCTGTTGACGTGCCTGGATAGCGCTCCCCAGCCCCTCGCAGTGATCGATTTTACACCTCGGCTCTGCGATTCAGTTCGCCAGACGCCCGCCCCGTTATCGCGTTATTCGCTCTACCTCGGTCCGCTTAGAGAGCCAAGCTGCCGTACTGCGCGCAGAGATTGCTGTCCTACTGGCGAAGGAAGCAATCGAGCCTGTCCCTCCAGCTGAGATGAGGTTGGGGTTTTACAGCCCTTACTTCATCGTGCCCAAGAAGAGTGGTGTGTTGAGACCGATCCTGGATCTGAGAGCTTTGAATCAGTTTCTTCTCAAGATGCCATTCAAGATGCTCACTCCGAAGTGCATACTAACATGCATTCAGAGACGGGATTGGTTCGCAGCCATCGACCTGAAGGAAGCATAATTTCATGTTACGATTCTGCCTTGACACAGACGCCTTCTGCGGTTTGCATTCAAGGGTCGAGCATATCAGTACAGAGTCTTACCCTTTGGTCTTTCCCTCTCTCCACGCATGTTCACGAAGGTCGCAATGGGTGCCCTCTCCCTCATCCTCCCTCTCGACGACTGGCTCATAATAGCTCACTCGAAGTATTTGTTGTGCATGAACATAGTGCTTCGCCACCTCAGCCAATTGGGTCTTCAGGTCAACGAGAGAAGAGCAAACTCTCCCCAGTGCAGAGAATCTCTTATCTCGGTATGGAGCTGGACCTGATCAAAATGACTGCCCGCCTCACCAGCAAGCGCCCGCAGGCCATGCTGAACTGCCTAGATACGTTCAGGTACAAAACAGTGGTTCCTCTCAAAACTTTTCAGAGGCTCCTGGGGCATATGGCAGCTACAGCCGCAGTCACACTGCTGGGCTTGTTACATATGAGACCGCTTCAGCGATGGTTACACAATCGGGTCCCAAGATGGGCATGGCACCGTGGCACACTTCGGATCGGAGTTTCCCCGGAGTGTTTTACCTTACTCAGCCTGTGGTCCAACCCTGCTTTCCTAGGACAGGTGTCAAGGCATGTCATGATCCACACGGATGCTTCTCTTGCAGACCTCTCGTTCCTCGCGGCAGCCCCTCCCTGGAAAATCCCCTGGAGGAAGGACCTTCTTTCTCAGGGGTTAGGCACCATATGGCACCCACGTCCCGATCTATGGAACCTGCATGTCTGGCTCCTGGACGGGATGCGATAGACTTCTCCAGCCTCTCCAACGCTGTCGTAGACACCATCTCTCAAGCGCGAGCTCCCTCTATGAGGCAGTCTTACACTCAGAGATGGAGTCCCCAGAGACCACACATCTTGCCTTCTTGGGACATCGTCATCACCTTAAGTGGCCTGCGCTAGCTCCCTTCGAGCTGCTTCAGTCTGTAGATATTAAATATCTTATGCTGAAGACAGCGCTTTTCGTTGCGCTGGCCTCTATTAAGAGGGTAGGGGATCTACAACCTTTCTCTGTCGACGAAGAATGACTACAGTTCGGCCCGGCTGATTCTCACATCATCCTGAGACCCCGGGAGCTGTGCGACTCCCAACACCTTAGCCAGGTTTTACGACCTCCACGTAGAGGCCGTGTCTTCTCATGTCCTGGATCAGGACAGCAGGAGAGTAAGAGGACCGGCTGGTGTAACATTGAAGTTATTCAACTGAAAGGGTAACTTCTAGGTTACCAGCGGAACCCACGTTCCCTGAAGGAGGGAAAGGAGACGTTACACTTTCTCCGCCATGTCTCTTAATCGAAAACCTGCATGTGCACTGTGCTCATGCTCTCTTATACTCACACAGTGATTGGCCTTAAGTAAAAGGCTCACAGGCAATTGGTCTCTCTGGCGAGTTCCCATATGTAATGCTTCGTTCTCTCCTTCAGGGAACGTGGTTTACATTCGTAATCTAGACTTTTCTTATTGTACATGTTGTTTTATAATCAAAAACAATATCGCATGCATATTAGATTAAGTTATCTATTAAGGTTTGTCATTCGTGAATAAGATAAAATCGATAATGTGGTGATTTTTTACACATTCTTTTGTTCTATTCTGTAATATTGAGTTATTGTTATAAGATTATTGTTTTGCTGTTGCTGACTTCATTTAAACCTTTTTTTGAAAGGTAAAGAGAAAGAGAAAGCATACTTTTTTTGTTGTTTTAAGCTGTAAGGACATTTGAAATAACTAAAATAATTTGGTCAAGTGATCTATACATGTAATCCTGTCAAGGACCTGGCTGAAACTACTTTTGCCATGCAGTTGCCTGAAAGAATTGTCCTGAAGTACTTAAACCACAATGATTTTGCTTCAAAAACTATGAGTCTTTACACTGATGTGCATAAAAACACGATAAACCAGATCTGTACAATTGCAGCAAGTGGCCCAAATGAAAAAAGACTTTGAAGCAAGTGGACCGAGACAGAATATTTTGTCAGCAAAAAGCCACAATCTACAGATAAGGCTGGTACAATATATTTGTTTACTACATAAATTAAATTAATAGCTTCCATTGTCACCTAGCAGGGAATTCAGACAAACACATTTACAAAATCAGCCAAAAAGTGCTTTTAAAATTGCTCTATAACATAGCGAGACAGACTCACGGAAAGCATGCCATTAGCCATAAAAAGAAGGAAACAGGGTTATAAAGCAGAAGGACTTACAAAAGAACAGTTTGGTACTAGGTGCATAACTTTTATAGAGGTGTCTTCAGGTCATTTGGCCAGTTATTTTCTTTGGTTGTGAGAATAAGATAACACTGTCAGCAGCGTACTGTAAATGTCACACAAGCCAGCAAATGCTTCAAACTGAAAGCTGCATATATAAGTCAAAGTGTGAAAAAGAGAGGAAATGTGAAAAAAACAAACAGAGAGTGGGAATAAATACCCTCCAAACTAAATCACTGTATCATTTTCATGTCTGTGATTACATCCGTTTTCTGCCATTTTCATTTATGTCCTACCATCTGCCATTACAGGCCAACTAGAAGAGAGTCAATCATAGAGTGGAAGAAACAAAAAGAGAGAGCAAGAGAGAGAGAGAGAGAGAGAGAGAGGGAGGAACTTCTCTCAATGAACCTTGTAGATGGAGAAACTGAATTATAATATATCCACAAAAAAGCAAAAAGTGGGACAGCTGTACATTTAGAATGCCTGAAATGCATAAAAAAAAAGCAAAAACAAAAAAACTTGACCCAAATCATTCAATAAATACTGTGCCATATATTACAAAATCATTGCTTTTACTATGTTTGTGTTTATCTGTCTCAGCGTACTCTTATTATTGAGAAGCATTGTATTTAAAGAGACTCTAGAGCCTTTGAATTATTCTATTAAAAACAAAGGACAATGAAACAAGATTTTGGCATTCATCACTGATAATCTCAGAGGTTTGCTACTTTTGTTTATATGCACACACACATACACATACAACGGTAGGCAAAAGCTGACCCACATCAACACACAAACACACAACCTTCAACCAGTTTTTCTTGTTGCCTGAGGGACTGTCATCAGGTAAGCTAGCCCTTGGCTAATAAACCAGTGATGTCACAGCTGTTATTTTATGTCTGTATAATCATGTTTAATTATGAATCCTGTGAGCTATCATTTCATTTCAGTTAATGAGCTTGATTGCCTTTCCTGTGTCGTATTATTGAACTGTCGACACCACCCAGACCCAGCTCCATCAGCCTCAGCATTTGCAGAACACTCGCTTAACTGTATTAAACACAGAGACCCCAATGGCACAGGCTAATTTGCATACTCATTACACCAAATTCAAAGATGGGAGGGCAACGATTAATTGTCTGAATTAAATTGTTGTGGCTGGATTGCGGGTGATCCTTTATTTTAATATTTGATAGCAATTATATCTTATAAATAAATATAAAGTATAAAAATTTCAATAAAAATGTTTTATCAAAGATTTCTTTTATAATAATAATGATTATTCTATTATTATTATGTTCTTTAGGAAATAGCAATAATAAAAAATAATGATAGCAATTATTACTGTAAACAAATATATTAGAAATATCAACATAAACAAACTACTTCTACTTTTATTTCCTAATTATTATTATTATTATTAGAAATTAAGTAGCTATTATTTTGTATAAATTTAAATACATAAATTACTAATAATAAATAGTAATAATGAATAAATACTGTATAATAATTATGCATAATAACAATCATATTTATTATTATTATTATTGTTTACAATTGATATTCAAAATATCAATGTAAATGTAAACAACCACTATTAATACTACTACTAATTATTATTATAAATGTGTAGTTCTTAAAATTTATATGATTTTTAAAAGAATGTTTCTATTTATTTAGCTATGGTAATATAAGTTACTGTGTTGTCTACTTTTACTGAGTGCATTTAAGCATCTGTAGCTTTTCTAGAGACAAATTACAGTTCCAAAGTAACACTGTGTGGGACGTTTAACTGTACCTTTTTGTAAAGCGTGAGTGTCAAAAACGACTGAAGTGTTAGTATCCCCACAAGACGTAGATGCTAATGACAGGAAATGGAGGAAGTTTGTCTGACCTGAGATCCCTAAATAGGCAACATCACAGAGGCGGCGAACAGCTGGGTAGTTTCACGTGAGAGCAAGAAAGTGCTCCTCCATGACAGCCACGTGTTCTCCAGTGACCCCCGTGCCAGTCTATGCAAATCTGAGCGGATGGCTACCACTGCGCAGAGTTAATGAGAGAGAGATGAAGAGAAGGAGAACAAATTAAAGCAATCTCTTCAACGGTTCATATACTAGCACCATATGTTCTAGGAGCTAGCAAACAATCCACAACAGTTAAAATTGCTGTGACCTATCACCATGGCACGAACCGCTGTCGTCTCAGCCCTAGCATAACAGCCAAATGTTCATCATTTAGAAACTGCGTCTCAACATAATTGGATACGGCACAAGGAAATGGCATGCATTTGGAAACAGAATGCTGTTCGACAGGGGCATTGTTGCTGCCATGTTTTTTATCAGCTGTCAGGTTGAAAGTAACAATAGAGCTTTAGCATTACAATCTCTGTTGATGATCTCAAAGAGATAAAATACAATCATTTTGCATCTCTAATCTACTTGAACAGACTTCCGCTGAGGATCCGACTGTTGACGGAGGCATGAAGCTTTATGCATTTTAAAGTTTCCTCAATAGGCCTGGTACAGACAAACAGCGCTTTAAAAAAAATTATAATTGTTTATCTGCCTGATTCCTGACCCTCTCTGACAGAATGCCGCACAGCAGAGAGAAAAGTCTGATTTTGTTATTGAATTGGAGATGAGGTGGATGGAAAAAACAATTTAACATCAATTTTAGGTGAATGAAAAACATGCAAATAACACGACATAATGGAAAAGGCTGTATCGCACCGAATGAGGGTCTGGTGATAGGGATGATTGGCCGCTATCTTAGTCCTTGACGGATGTGCTGCCACACAGTCTCGTGTAAATACACCGTCATAATACTTTTGGAAGATGTTCAAATAGTGGTTATGCAGGAACCAAGTTGTTGTTGTTTCGCACATTTGCAGGTTCATACCAGAACATTTTTAGACGTGCAAACTAAAGTTCATCTGCTATGCTAAGAGATGCCAATTAAAGTCATTGCACTTTCTGTGTTTGGTACTGTTTTGCAAATTCTTCCAAATTGTGTGTTCCTTTTGAGTTTGAATAAGTATGCAAAAAAAAAATGTTGCTATAACTGACACCCTTAATCAACACTTATCTACCACTAATAAGCACATTTTCATTAGACAATTAGCCAGCTTGACTATGTCAGCTTCACAGCTTCATTGCTGCCTCATAACAGCCTATCTTGGCAATAAAATCTTTCAAGCAAAACCAAACACATCAAAATAAACACATCTGTTGTTGAGCGGATAAAAAGAAAAAATTATATGAAGGAAGAAAAATAAGGTGAGTGTGAAAAAGTTAGAGCCGGAAGTGTATATAGAAGAAAGAGTGAATAAGAAAAGTAAGAAAGAACAAATAAATAGATGTGAGAATGAAAGAAATAAAGTAAATATAAATCAGAAAGAAAAAGTAAATATGCAGAAGGAAATTCACGTTGTGAAATTCATGTTGTGTCATTCACATTGACACACATACTTTGAAACTTTTGTCTGACTTTTGAAACGACTGTTCATTAAAACAACAATTGCGTTTTGGCCACCTGAAAAAACAAACTTTTGAAAATAATACCGTTTCAATGTAAAGAAAAAAAAAAAAAAAAAAAGTGAAACTGTGACATCATAGTCATGTAAACACCCTAATAAAGAAAGATCAATCAATCATTTATCCCATGCAAATAGTTTTAACAATAAAGAATTACATTTAATGAAAAAAAAAAACTAATAAATTAAACTGCACTTGTTTTAATAAATTATACTCTATTAAAAATGCAGGAGTACAAGTTTGTCAATCATTTCCTCTTTGTTATGTGTTTAGCCTGGGGGTGAAAACACATTGTGCAGCTGATGGTTCACAGACCATGTCTACTATTTCCTAGAGGACCTGTAGTGGACAGAATTTGATTCAAACGGTTTAGATCTTGTAGTATGGACTGGGAGATGCTGTGACAGTGTGTCTACAAAGATTTACACAGTGGATGCTAGGTCAGAACCTGATTTTTTTTTTCTGTTCTTTTCTGACAACTCTCCAGTCGGTTCTATCAGACAGTGACACTGTTGGTAAGAGTGTTCTTAGAGGTACACTGGCAGTGCCTCTGAAGACCACAGAAAAGCACAGATGCTTCAGGAATACAGCACGGCACACTCATGACTGTCCCTATACTAGCTGTGTACTGTACACTGGATCACAAATATAGGACACAATGAAAGGAAGGACTACCACACATCTTACTGAATAACAGCAATCTGCAAATCTGGCTTGTGCCTAATTAACCACAAAGTGTTTATTCGTTTAGATCAGAGGAGAAGATTTCAAAGACATTGAATATACAGTAGTTTAATTTATTTGACAGTACTGTTAACAGAATTAAAGGTGCTCTATGCGATGTTGCAGGATTTTAGCTTGATTTCATTTTGATCTCAAACTGTATGCACCACCCCTTGATCGTCTTGCTCTATGAATACATTGGGAAAATACCCAGTCTCGAAAGACAACACAGAGGCTGCAATACCAAAACACAGGATGTTCACCACAACAAAAACAAACTTCAGCCAACCAATCAGCAAGAAGAGGTGGGGTTTAATCCGCCCAATCCTGTGCCTGTAGTGTTTGTTTTGGTATTGCAGTCTCTGTGTTGTCTTTCGAGAGCGTTTTTTTTTTTCGAGAGATAAGAAAGCTAAGGAAGTGAGGAGGCTTGAAGTTTGATTGGATGAGGTAAAAATAGATTAATTGATTGATGCGGTGCCAGCCGTGGCGAATAATGCGTACACGCTTCTCCCGAAATTTGTTTATCAACATCACTTGAATAATAGGAGTGGGAATATTCTGGCATTTTACGATCTGATCTGATTCTGGGAGTCATGATCCGATTCTTAAAACAATTCTTGATCGGCATTTTTCCCCAATTCTTCTGCTGTTCAAATGCATCTTTATAACTTTACATCTTAACCAACGTTAAGGTTTCTATGCTTTTGGTTTACATTTGAAATATCTGTGTGTCAGTACTGCCATCTTAAAAGTAGGGGTGTGAATCTTAAGTTTCATGATTCAATTCAATTACAAATATTATTATTAACACAATGGCCCGGTTTCACAAATATGGCTTAGCCAGGAATAGGCCTTAACTTTTACAAAAATGCTTTAAGTGTGTGTCTTCACACAGAACAACGACACTGACATATTTTACGATATGTCAGAGCAAGATATTATATGTTGAAACAACTCAAACATGCATTTTAGTCTGTGACTAGCTTAAGCCTAGTCTGTGAAACCAGGAGAATATAACATTCTCAATTAATATTACTGCACATGACTACATTTTCATATACATTTTAAATTACATTTATTGTATGCAAATTTAACTTTTTTATAATTATATAAGCAGGCTACTTTTTTAAAACGGGTACTCATTCAAAAAAGTGCTCTTTGAGTATAGTTGAGAGAAATAGTTTTCTCCCACCCCTTTTGTCTAATAACAATATTGTCTTCAGTTGAGCTGCTCATCAGTAAACTGTAATTTATGTAACTGATGAACTTTATGTAGTTGTTAAAGTGAATTGAATCAACACTAAACCTTCTGGACCTTAAAGGAATAGTTCACCCAAAAATGATAATGAGCACATATTTT
This sequence comes from Enteromius afrohamiltoni, assembly GCA_034779775.1. Lineage (NCBI taxonomy): Eukaryota > Metazoa > Chordata > Actinopteri > Cypriniformes > Cyprinidae > Enteromius > Enteromius afrohamiltoni. The sequence continues at coordinate 6,648,134 of JAUYWG010000059.1, forward strand.
ACTCACCCTGAAGCCATCCTAGGTGTAGATGACTTTCTTTTTTCAGACGAATAGTCAGTGATTTTAAAAATGTTATCCTGGCTCTCCAAGCTTGGTAATGTGGGTGGACAGTGGCCATTATTTTGAAGCTCCGCAAATCTGATATATCCGCAGGTACTGTGACATAAAACTAACCTATACACCTTTAGGGGGTCATCACATCTCTCAAGGAGATCGATGGGTTTTTGTAACAAAAATATTTCTTGTTTTAAAATTATATCATAAATGACTGATTGAGCACTGAGTTTATTCTTTGTATTTTAATGGCGGGTGGCATACAGCTTCAAGGTGCATTACCGCCACCTGCTGGCTAGAGTGCCGGGTTCCAGCTTCTTGGCTGACCTATGACTCGATGTATGACGTAATCCACTGAAGGCATATAGGTTATTTTTACATCACAGAACTTGCAAATATAGATTTAATTTATCAATTAAATTCTATTAACTAAATCAAATAAATATTTGGTATTACAGCTTTTGGTAAAACAGCTCCTGTCTCCTTGTGCAGCATTATTCAATATTCACTGCATTATTACAATTAATGACAAAAATAATGTTTGGAAATGTAAACTGATATTTGACTACCGCAAAAGATAGAATTTTTTTTATTACTTTTTTTGTTATTGTTGTTGTTGGTGAAAATACTAGTGGCCTAAGTGGCCTTGATTCTGCTATTTCTATGTTTATAGTAAAGCTGATACATAATTAAAAAAAAACATTGTATAAAGCACTATAAATAAAAGTGACTTTATATTAAACTGAAAACACCCCCCCCTATATTAATACTATAGATAGGATTGTGGAACATAGTAAAGTTCCCTTTTATCTCTTATGTAGGCCATTTTTGACCACTAATATAATTTAATTATTTATCTTTGCCATTTATGTAACTAGTGCCACAAAAGCCCCTAAGTTTTGCACCATTCCGATGAAGTAAAAATGTAAAAAACAAAATTACCCAGATGGTTAAATTACTTGTGATGCTAAAATACATTTTTAAAACTCAAAATAAGACTCTCCAACAAGGTGAGTAAAGATGTTTCAAGTCATGTTGTAAAACAGTCAAAACATAATTTTTCACATTTGAAGATAATAAACATGCAGACCAGTTCTGAGATGAAGAGGCGCAGATTTTCACCGGCAACATTTTGGTGAAAGCGGGTGAATGTGACACTGTTGTAAGTTGTAACAAAATTGTTTTTAGGCTTTTTCGATCATGCTTTCTCTTTTTACTCTGAAAGAAAGGTCACCAAACAGCAATACGCCAAAGCCTAAGGCATTCTTTTGTTCAATCTGTAACACATCGGAGCCACAAACAGAAACCTTTCTGAACATAATTTTAGCAATCGAGCGAGCAGTGCATGAATAAAAAAAAAAAGATGAGTTTCAACCCCTAAATCAGATTCGCAGCTTTCTAAGAGATGCCACTGTGTTGGCATTAATTTTCTCTTTCTCTGTGCGTTGTGGGAGAGCTTTACCGTGACAGTAGGTCAGAGTTGTAGAGTGCTCCGACAATAGGAGAAGTGGGTGTGCTACAAAATAATGCTTCATGTGGGTGGTGGGATGCAATTACCCAGAGTGCATCTCTCATCTAAATGTGTATCTACCTTGATAATTACAGGCTTAGGTAAGGCTTTAGTGCATCTTAAATTGTGCTCTGTAACCTCGTGTTGACAAGTCACAGAAACAAACAATAACGCACTTACATATACACAAGTGTTCTTTTAGCCTAGTGCAAAATTAAATCACCCCCATAAAACATCACCTCAAACCAGCGGTGCCTTTGTCTTGTGCCTTTGTTAAAATTAGACCAGAGGTCACTTGTAAAATAATGCATTTTTGTCCAGAAATTAACATTTAGCCTTAACGTTTCCCAGAACTGGTGGCACTTCATACTATTTTCCCCCATTGGCCCAATCATCTAAAATCATGTCATGATTACAGAGATAATTATTTTAATGGCCAAATGACTCAGCGTGCCCACAGCAGTGGAGTACTGATGCATTTGGACACTAAAATGCAAAGCGTAAAGGAAAGATGGAAGAAAGAAGCCATGTTCTCGACACCTTGCTGTTGAAAATGAAAGCTAAATACAGCCCCCGTCATCCTTCAGGCTGGAAAAGATGCACTCCCTTCCAAGAAATGCCACAAATGAGGTGAACGTGTTTTAAATCTTGCAGCCAGTCTCCATTTCAGCCCACTTCTACTGCAGTGGACCAAGACCGTGGAGGTTAAAAAGCTCTTTTTGGAAAAAGTGAGAGCAAGGATGGGTAAAGTGAATGTGAGCCACAGCAGGAGGATTTGGAGCTTTGTTGAGGCAGCCCAGGGCACGGCTGGTACCAGCTGGGTCTGACTCATCTTCACTGGGAAAAAGAAGCTTTCAGTCGTGTTCGGCCTGCATTCCCTTAAATGGAGCTCATGTGGGATGTACTGGTAAAGTGAGGGAGTCTATCTAAAATGAAAGGGCAGTAAGCCCTCACCTACCTGTACTGCCATGAAAAAGGAAGTGACAGAAATATAGATCAGTGCTTCTCAAACTGAGCAAGTATAAAAATGTATATACAAATTTTAATAAATAAATAAAGCTGAGTGAATAATAATTTATTTTTAGACATGTATAAAAACAATACGACTGTCACAGAGCCACCAGCCACGCCCCCTTAGGATCCCAATGCACAAGCCCCATTCATCCGCTCTCAGTCACCAGACTTCTAATTACACACACCTGTTCCCTATCACCACAACAACCTCACATGCTTCTGTGTCTAATCTCAAAAACCTGGTTTCCATCCAGTTTTTACACTGGATGGAAACTAGTTATCGACAGAGAATTTGCATAAAAAAAATATTTAATTGATTTTAAAAAACACCAACGTTACATGAATAAACTGATTAAATCTTATAACAAGTAATTGTAAAAGTAATAGTGTTTAGGTGTAAGTATTGAAATATTATGTTTATATATTTAATATATTAGCATCATCACTAATAATTGTATTATTCATATAATATATAGTATCTATATTAGTAGTAGTAGCTTATTTATGTTATGTTCAAACAATAAGTAACGTATGAACAATATTTATTGAAGTGAAGTAAAGAGTCTGTGAATCTTGATAATAGTGACTAGGGCTGGAAGACCGAATCCCATCGGAGTAGTCTCAGATGAAGATTCCCAGGTAAGTGCTCGTTCCTTCGGTAAAGTGACTAGAGGCGATCTCCGTGATACTCAATGTGTTTATCAATCCTTTTTTCGTTCCACAGGTGACGAGTGGTGAGGTGTGGCAGCACTCCTGGTGTTCGGATAACACAGGTAAGTCACACAGGTAAGAATACACAGATAGTTATGAATTCATCCACTGTCTTACTGCTTGAAGGGGAGATCGCGGAGTGGGAAGCTTGGCGTGAGGTGCAATGCAGGTAAGTGATTCTCTGGCACTGAGCTTGGTGAACTCTCTGTGGGAATATAATGAGATCCTTTAATAAAAGCAGGTCCATATAGTGTACTCTCAAACCTCCGTGAGAATCCAACTGGAGATCTCGTCACTCTGCAATGAACCTCATTGCAGAAATGAGAACAGTTGAGTAGATCGTGGTGAGCTCTTTTTCATTAAAATGCAGACGAATGTGGTCCCGTTGGCTCACACTTCAGGTAAGTAGATACTGGAACAACAGTCACTTGGAAACAATAGTTCTTAGTAACATAGACATGAAACATCAGAATGGTAGGCATAAGGTTAGGTAAAAAGGTGTTACCTCGATCACAGCCAAAGTGGAACTGGTCAACTGGGCTTAAATACGCTGTTTGATTGAGAACAGCTGGCGGTGATTAAAAGTCAGGTGATTGTGAGCGTGTGTATGTGACTGCACTGAGATCAATTATCTATATATTTATTAATAAGAAAATTATAAATGTATTAATACATACATATATTAAATATAAATAAGTATTATTTCACAAACTTCACCACTGAATTAATAAATGAAAAAACTATATTCATTAATTGTGATAAATTTTGTCTTGTCTATGTTCATATTTAAAATTTTAGCATCATCAAAAATAATTAAAACATATATATCAAACTATTATTTCACAAATGAATTGAACTGAATTAATAAATCGACCAATGAGTATCTAAATTCATAATAAAAATGTATATATACAGTCATAAAAAAGTATCATTAATTGTGTTCAATTTTGGCTATACTAGCATCATCAATAATATGTATGAGTGTGTGTGTGTGTGTGTGTGTGTAGTATATTTAATTATATTTAGTATATTATTATATGTAGTATATGTCATACATATATATATATATAGTAGTTTATTTGTAAATTTTTTTTTTATTAATAATACAATCATTCATTTATTAATAAATATATTAAATTAATATAATAATATAATATAATATATAATATATATAATATAATATAATTAATATTAAATGACACATATCAATGTATTATTTTACAAATAGCACCAATGAATTAATAAATAGACCAATAAGTATCTAAATTCATAATACTTTTTTTTTTTTTTTATAAATTAATAAAAAATTATAAATTATGTTAAAATATGGCTTGTCTAGGTTTATTATCTATCTATAATAGATAAGCCATTTCAAAATATAAGGTATAATCTATGCATTTGCACACAATTTGTAATTAAGTAGTAGTAGTTCGGAGAAGCACTTTTCTAGATTTATGGAGTGTGCCATGAGAAAAGAGCAAATGGACGCGAAGTGAGCGAGTGGGATGTGAACCGCTCTGAGTTCTGGTGCTCCATTACTATAATGTTACAGTAATATTAAAGTGCTACTCTGTGGCGCTGTGTGATTAATACCATGCTGTTAAATCCTGGTTGGTAGCCAAGATTCGGCGATTCCCCATTGATGGCCATATTGCTGTCGTTGGGTCTTCAAACATGTTGCGTTAATGATAAACACGTTAAAAGCCATGTTTAATCCTGAGCGTGAAAGCCCCTACTGATGCCAGCATCATTTGCATCCTTCCGTCTTGACGCCCCTCCATGTGTTCATTATCAGATTGCCTGCCAGCTCCGGAACACCTGAAATGATCTATGATTGCTCCTTATATGAATCACAGGAACGTTTCCGGGCCGACATATATCCACAGTCGCCCATCTACATTAATGTGTCTCAACCTGGAGCTGTGAAGACACCCGGAGAGATCATTAGTGTGCCTCCAGCAGCGCTCATCAGAAGCTATCAGTAAGACTCCTGCGAGGGAAAAACACATTCATATTAAGTGTCATGGACATCCAGCGCTTCCAGGGGTGCAAGATCTACCACCTAATTGTACTCAAGTTAAAGTATGAATATGGGGTCAAAATTTGACTTGATTAAAAGTCAAACTCTTTAAACATTTTAATTGTACTAAAGCATTTAAAAGTAAACTATTTATTTTCTTTTCTTTAACTGATTAACCATTTTTTTAATATACAGTTACTTTAAATTAGTTAGTTTATTTGCCATGTCAGACTCTAAGGCTATCTTTATGACAAAAACTGAATTGGAATAAAACAAGATAATAACATTAAAAATAATAAAATAAAATAATACAATATTTTAATTAATATCAATTAATATAAAACCTTTTCAGGATAGAATCTTACTAAACAAGTCCCTTAGTGGGCTTCAATTAAGAAAATAAAACCAAAATCAATAAAAACCTTAATTTTATTTCAGTTAGTTGACATTTTCATTTTAGCTTAATTTTAGGTACTAAAACTGAACTAAAAAATGTAATATATATATATATATATATATATATATATATATATAGTTTAATTAATATATTTTTAAGTAAGTTTAATTACTGAAACTTTAACTAAACTTAAAGCAAAAACTGAAATGAAAATAAATACTTAAATATTTCAATTAATATTAAAAGATTTTAAAAGAATTACAGATTTGTGTCTTGATAGCAAAATATATAAATAACCAAAATATTTTTCTACAATATTTTTCTTTTAATCTGACATATAAAACATGTAAAAAATGTACAAATACGAAAAACAATTAATTATTCTAACAATTAATTAATAAATGAATTTTTTAAAGTATATAAAAATATTTTTTTTCCATAATATAAACACAAACAACTTTTTATATTATAATTTATAATTAGAGATACTAATTAATACATAAATAAATATATTAATACATCAAAAAACATTGAAAACACACATCAGTACAAGCAGTCACGCCCCTGTCTGTGTTCAATGTCACTATGTCTTTAGTTTCGTTCATGATTTCCTGTTTGTCCTTATATGAACTAGTTCCTGTTCTTGTTTAAGTTGATTGATTAACCTGTCCCACCTGTGTTCCTCCCCTGTCCTGCGTTATCTCCAGTATTTATAAGCCTGTTGTGTTTTGTCCAGTACTGTCGATCGTCGAGGTTATATGGATGTTTGTAGTCTCTTTGTTTACCTGTTTGAATTAAAGTTGAGTTTAACTGCTACGCTGGCAGGGCCCTAACCAGATTTTTTTTGGGGGGCCCCTCTGTGCCACCAATATGACTAATTATTGTCAATCTTTTATTATTTGCACACTATAAATCTAACACACCCAATATAAATCGTATTTGTTTGCAGCTGTAGCACTGGTACTTGAGCCAGATGGCATTAGTTGTGCCCCACCCATAAACAATGTTATTTTAACAGAAAAGCGATTTCAACAACAATAAAAACAAACAACAGTTATTTTAACATTTAACTATATATCCTTATCTTTAGCTTGCTGTTTTTTCTCTTCCTCTGATTTCTTCCATTTTTTTTATCTGTACCAGAGAGATATGCCCTTTTGGTGACTTTTATTAATTGTTTTGCTGCAGTGACACAGCTTCTTTAGTGAATTAAAATTAACTTACCTCATGCATCGTATGGCTGTCATACTCCAACTGTGCATGCATCCTGCAACAGCCAGTTAAAATAATATTGCGTTGTTTTTATTTTTGTTGTTTGTTTTATTAAATAATATATTTCATTACTAATATGATATCAACTAAAATATAATACATATATAAACTATTTAAATTATGTAATTTCATGTACTCTTGGGGGGCCCCTGGTGGACACGGCAGCCTCTTAGTTCGCTTATGTCTTGGGCTGGATCTGTACACTGGGTCTTTGCCCTGTGCTTCCGCCGCATCCATGACACAAGCAATCTTTTAAAGATAAAATTTACATTAATATACATTTGTACCATTAAATGTAGTGGTCAAGTAATTAAAATACCCAAAATAGTTCAGTAATGAAGTACAATTACTTAAGTACTTCACTGCTCCCTCCTCTCCTTGAGACATTTCTGAGATTTCAAGGTTCAGCTTCACATCAGTGCTGTTTAGGACGGAAGGAAAAAATGTTACACAGATTTACCAGTACATAACTTAGGCTGGTGGGTGACTGGCAGTCTCTGGAGGGCACACAGGACAAATTATGGCAAAACCATTTCCTCAAAGTACTATATGGAGTCTCTTGATACACTCACAAGGGTTGAATTTGATTAAGGGAACATGAAGGTAACCTACAGTGGTCTGGCTTTATGGGAATTACAGTCCACAGTGAGCCATAAGCCAAATCAACTCTCTGCTGAAGGAAAACAATGGTACCTTTTGCCAGCAGAAGGTCAAGTTTGTTATTACAGATTTGATTGTCTCTGTGCGATACCTGAGAAAGACCCATGACCTATCACAGGACACAGCACCAGTTCAACAGCGTGTGTGGAGGGCAATGTAGTCTCATACTGAGCATTGCCACTGTTTTTATTGCTATTACTACATGAGAACGAAGGAATTGAAGCATTTTTTTAAATAAAAGTACCTGAATAATTCTTAAATCATTTAATTATTGCAAGATTAAAGATGCAATATATTTAATATATTATCATGTAGAGTCATAATAGTCTAATAGCTCACTTCTGGTTCACCTCATAAGTAGGAAGGAAATATTATGGTATGGAAATGAGAAAAATAACATTTTATTGTATGCAAGATAAATTGCTTTTAAAATTATCTTTAGATATCTGTGAAAATATATAGTGAAATGTATTTGTTTGAAAAAGAATAACTTTGATTTAATATTATATGAAACGTAATTTAATGGATGTGGATCTCATTGTATTTCCCACTGCATTTTCAGCATATTTTCTGAAAGATCGTGAAACTGAAGACTGAAGTTACAGCTGCTCAAAATCCGAATTGCCATAACAGCAGTAAATTGCACATTAGTTTGCAGATACATTGTCAATATTTCACAATATTCTTGGTGAGCTTAATATTTCATACAAGACTGGCAAATGACTTGCATTTCATGGACCAGTGTGGAAAACATTTTAGTGGTAATATTTATTATGGTGACATAACAAAAGTGGAATGTGTGTGCGTGCGTGCATACCTGTTTTCTATTCTGTTTTCTGTTCTGTGGTGACTTAAACCTGAATACGCACAGACTTATGGGGACTTGTATCATGGCGACCAAAATCGAGGTCCCTATGGGCAAAGAAGCTAATAAATCACACAGAAGGTTTTTTTGAAAATCCAAAAATGCAGAAAGTTTCCTGTGAGAGGTAGATCTAGGTATAGGGTTGGTGTAGGGCAACAGAATATATGGTCGGAACAGTATAAAGAACATTTCAATTATGGAGAGTCCCCACAAGGCTAGCTAACCAGACGTGTGCGTGTGTATAAAAAACATTTAAATGAATAAATGAATTTGATTTATATATATACACACAGGTCAAATCAGATAAAATATATTTTTTTTCCACATGAGAGGAAAGAGTCTGATAAACATTCAAATAAGTATTCCAAACATTAGATTTGACTAATTGTGACTATTAAAACTGCTCTGTTCAATGACTCAGAAAGGCAATTCAGTAAAATCCTCTTCCTGCCACTCCAAGTCAACATCCTGTGATGCGCAGCGAATTCAAATCAAATTCACACTCTAAAGTGAACTCGTTCTTAAATTCCCCCTGCATTCCAATCAAGTTTGTTGTACGATTCTCAAGGTCAGATCACACAGTTGTTTCTCAATGGCTTATAGCTTAAAACCCAATCTGTCAGCTGTCCACATTTTTTGAGTAGCTACAAAATTGATGTACAGAGGCAGTCATGTTTCTAAATGGCTGTGAGATGATAGAATGCCAACTAACGCTAACATGCTACATGCTCCTCCATCGCCGCAGAAATGATGTACACTCAAAATCCTACAGTCCAATTACTGTCACAGGGGCTCTTCTCAAGATGAATGTCTCCACAGTGGGCCATATCTCTCTCCCTCTCTCACACTTTTCCTTCACACACCTAAAGAGGGGGAAGGCTGATTTCATTGAGTTGTAATGTGACAGACAGCTACGCAAGCCTTTAAGAGCCCTTAAGAGGTGAAGGCACAGGCTAAGAGGACAGCACCCAAGAGCCTAGTAACGTAGCCTAAGGATGAGAGGCTAACTGATTGTCCCATTAACACTGCCTATTAGCCAGCCCCCTTGACATCCAGCCATTCTAAAAGGCCTATCGCATGAGATTATGGCCCTCCTCAGTTGACTACATTAGCCTTGCCCCATAGGGACATGTAGGACCAAATTCGTGCTGAAGGCAAACTGTCACCTATTATTAGCCATCAATTATAACAAGACTATTGGACTTTCAGAACTCCCTGTACCCATCCTTATCCACAGGCTGAGTGGAGAGGCTGTGTGTCAGCTCTTAATTTTAGCCAGTGCCCCACGAGAGCAGACACTGTCACCTCCTCGAATTTCCTGCTAGTTGCTTGGCAGCTATCTCATTCAGAGACCTAACCTCAGTCCTTAGTGGAGACTAAATGTTATCTCAAGGCAGAACACTAGTGGCCCTACAGACCCAAAGGAAGCCATCAAGTCAACTCGACAGTTTATTCTGTCTTATCTATCTATCCAACTACCTGTGAATGACACCCTGTTTTCAGACATTTTATAATGATTTTTTTGCAAAAAAAAGCTTGATGATGCATTCTCTAAAATATATCTTTGAGGAGTACTTCATCCATAAATGGAAATTAGTTAATCTTCAAAATTAAAATATGAAATGTTATGAATTAAGAAAATTGTGAAAGTGAAGACTAATTATGTTCTAATTATATGCAATTAAAAGTCTTAATTACATGTGTTCATCATATAAACTGATTGCATCGCTTTACATGACTTACAAATGTTTGTATCAAGTATATTCGGTTTATGACAGCTTTATAACCTTCAGAAATTTTAGTTACCTGAATATTTAATGGAAAGACAGAAACCCCTCAGGTTTTATTAAAAACATCTTAATTTGTGCTTTGAAGATTAATCAAAGTCTTCTGGGTTTGGAAGGACAGTAAATGATGGCAGAATTTAAATTTTGGGGTGAACTATCCCTTCAACACCCTTCTTTTAATCCATTTACCATAAGCCAATTTGAGATCAAACACAGTTGCAGGACCCCCACAGTACCAATCCACTGCTGGCAGGCAAGACCATTTTGCAAAGAATGACCTGTTTCCTTTCAGTCGGTCCCTTCGAAGTTCATTGGCATACGCTGATTAGGATCAGCTGAACCCACGACGTGGTGGAGATGTTTGCCCAGCAGTTCTCCACCGCCCAGAAGCAGACCGAGGCGATCCGTCACATCTTGCCGCAGCCCCAGCAGCAGCAGTCCCGTCGCGGAGCCGGCCGTGGGGGTCCCGCCCAGCCTGTCCACGCCCCTGCAGGACCTGGTGGCAAGAGGAAAAGCAAGCGGCCCTAGGACAGGCAGCCCAGGGATGGAAGGAGTTGTTTTTCAGGAGATGGTAACACCACTCCCTCCTCTGGAGGAGGGCCGGATGGAGATCTCTTCGTCTGCTCGCAGACAGCTGCTAACCTCAGGGCTAGTGGTACCCAAAACCTCAAAAAAAGAGCAATTTTCATCCCCCCTGGGTCCCCTGAGGGAACGAGGTGTTGGACAGGCCTATAAAAGAGCTTTTGTTACACACTCACTCTCCTCTCAGGCAGCAGTCAGAGCTTGTGGAGGACGAACCAATGGACTTCCGGCCTCACTTCTGCTGGAACGCAGGTAACTTGCACACACATACACATGCAGGCCTCCCTCCGAACTGGCTCGGAGATGCTCGGACTGGACCCCTACGTTCCGCCTCGCTGCCCCACCTCCACGATGGTGCCTTTTGCTTGGTTCTTGGATGCCTGGGTAGGGCTCAAACCGTCTCAGTGGCTCATCCGCACCATTCAGCTCGGTTATGCAATTCAGTTCGCCCGGCAGCCTCCCAGGTTCAGGGGTGTTCGCTTCACGACAGTGAATGCAGACAATGCCCCTGTCCTGCATGCAGAGATTGCTACTCTTCTGATGAAGAAAGCAATAGAGCCAGTCTTGTGTTGAGAGCATTGAGAGAGAATCCCTTTGATCCTTTGCCAGCAGTCGAGTTGAAGATTTATCAATGAAAACTGTCAAGAGGGTAGGGGACCTGCAGGCATATTCGGTCAACGATTCGTGCCTCCAGTTTGGACCCGAGGATTCTCAAGTAACCCTGAGACCTCGGCCCGGCTACGTGCCCAAGGTTCCTACCACTCCTTTTGAGACCAGTTGGTGAACCTCCAAGCGCTGCCTTCGGAGGAGACATTTAGATTTTATGTAGACCCGACACAGAGCTTCAGGACCTCAGATCAGCTCTTCGTTTGTCATGGAGGTCGGCAGAAGGGGAATGCCGTCTCTAAGCAGAGGATGGCCCACTTGATAGTGGATGCCATCACCCTGGCTTACCAGGCTCAGGATGCACCCTGTCCCCTCAGTGTTCGTGCTCACTCAACTAGAAGTGTAGCGTCGTCCTGGGCGTTGGCACAAGGCGCCTCGCTTGTTGACATTTGTAGAGCTGCAGGTTGGGCAACTCCTAACACATTTTCTATATATCTATTCTATAGCCTTCGTGTTGAACCGGTTTCTTCCCGTGTTCTCACCTCTAACAGAGCTGAAGAGCCGGGGTAGGACCTGTTCGGTCGGTTTGGTATCCTTCTCCAGTAATCCTTATCAGTTGACACTGTGAATCCTCCGATCCCCTCGGCAGTCAGATGTTGCGGAGCATCTACGCTAGGCCCTCGAGGTGATGTATCCTTGAGAACCGCTAGAGCGCTGGGAACCCCTGAGTGTTACCATGAGGATCTCAGGTGGTGTAGATAAGATTACCTTCCCCGGTTGAGGGTTCAATCTCCTCCTATATTCCATATGCTATTGTCATTATGTAGTTCTGTCTTACTCTGAAAGAGAATGACTTCCTCACGTCCTTCATTGGACGTGTCCAGTTACTTATTGTGCGGTACTGGTCCATGTGCAGAGTCTACCTTCCTACAGAACAAACTCAGGGGGTTGGTGACTCGTACATGGGGCTGGAAGGGAGGGAGTCTCTATGGTGCTTTGGTAGGGATTCCTATTCGTCGGTCACCGACGTGACGTCGAAGTGACCAACTGAAAGGGAACGTCTTGGTTAGTATCGTAACCCTCGTTCCCTGAAGAAGGGAACGGAGACGTCCCGTCGCCATAGGGGCTGTACCGCCGCTATGGGGCGTAACACCGGCTTGGCTCCTCATCGAAGACCTAATGAACACTAGATCTGCTGACCTACTTATACTTGCGCCGGGACTGGGATCAGCTGATCCTAATCAGCGTATGCCAATGAAATTCATTGGCGTGTTTGCATACACGCAGAGTTGTTTTGGCATCTCAAAGCGAGATTCCGATTCGTCAGTCACTGACGTGACGTCTCCGTTCCCTTCTTTCAGGGAACGAGGGTTACAATACGTAACCGAGACGTTCTGGAATCAGATGCTTTTCATGTAATTCAAGGTGATGGAAAACTGCTTGCACAGCCATTAGAAGACATTTTTCACAACAGTGCTTAATTTTTTTGTATCGCCAGCAGAATCATTGCAAATGTATTCTAGCTATATTGCATCTTACTAGACTGTCCTGAGTCAAAGCAGGAAGCAATCAGGGAGAAACAAATTGAGAAATGATCCTAAAAAGAATATTACAGACAAAAAGACAGCGATAAGCAATGGAGGAAGTTTAGAAGAGAGCAGAGAGGAGAGAGATCAGATGTTGGATCTTACAGTGGGAGCGTGCTGAGACAAAGGGAGGGAAAGATAAAGTGGATCTATACAGCCCAGATCAAATGATGCAGATTTGAGAGAGAGGGAAATCAAGTGGAGATAAAGTGACAACACAAGCTTTTTCCATCGACCTTGGGCATGGAAGCCAGGCCATGAGTGGGCAAAAGGAACTAATGTGTCACATAGTATATGATAAGACATTTTGAGTGTAACCGGACTCCACTCGCAAATCACTCTGTAGGTCAAAAAGTAAGCCAGGCTTGGTTAAGACTCAGCAATATATGGGCTTCAAATCTCCTTTTGCATGGTACACATATAAAGGGAATCACACATGTCTGCAGCACTTTTTTTTAGCTTTTAATTAAAAAAAACAAATGATCCCAAAATACACAATGAACAAAAAATGTATTAAAAATTCATGAAACAATACAATTTATGTAAAGAGAACAAAAAAAGGTCACTTTTAAGTACTGAAACTGAAAATTGCCGTTCCATTAACTGAAGTGGTTATTTAATCACGTTTGGTAATTTAGGACCTCTTAACTAGAATTTGCTGAATAAACAGTATATTTCTCTGATCTGCAATGTTAGTTCATGCATTTTTTAACAAATCAATCTTCATTGCAAATGGACACTTTATCCTAAATATTATTCTTTCACTTACTGACCATTACAGAAGAACTAAATATTTAATCATATAGATAAAAAAATCACATTTTCGAGAGGAAAAAAAAATAATAATAATTTCAGGAATTTTCTTTACATACTTAAATCTGCAATATTATTATTATGTAAGATGTGTATTAATTCAAAGCAAACATCATTCAACGGGTGTTTGTTCAAGTGTTTGTTGTCAAATATTACAATGTTAAATAACAATTTTCTATACAAATGTGTTTTAATTTTTTATTATGTCACTGCAGTAAAAAATCTATGTTTGAACTGGATTCCAAGCAGTATGCAAATCCAATAGTTGTCATTTATAAGCAAATGACAGCTTTGTCTCAAAGTTCCAATCTGTTTGATGCATGAAAAGCAGATTTTTGAGCAGATCGAAAAAGTGTTGCTGGCAGGCATCGCTCTCAAGACTCACACAGTGTGTAATTAGAGACTGTACTGACAGCCGTCTAATGGAGGAACATCTTGGAATTGTAGCCATGGAATAAGGCACAATACGTTCTGGGGTGCAAGCAGCATGATGCAAATATTAGTGTTCTTATCTAACAGCAATATACACAATCACTCCTTGCCTCCTTAAAATAATATTTGGTACACCAAAAGCTAGTGTCTGCGGAAGGATAAAGGTCACTATCTGCTACCTGAAAACTGTTCTGTGACTACATCGGTGAGCAAATTTAACTGCTACAGCTCCAGTAAAGTTTCTGACCTTTTTAAACCCCCCACCATCTCCAGCATTTCCCAGCTCTCACTCAGAAATCTCTGAATGAATTCAACAGTTCATTTCCATACTCTTTGTTCTAAGTGTTCTTGTGCAAAAATAATAAGTTTTGGTATTTAATAAGGGCAATTAATTGCAGCACTAAGAAAGACTTAGTGGTTTTGACCGCCTTACCCAAAGTACCCTTTCTTTAAAAATAAGCATTGTATTTACTGCACATGTCAGACTCTCATTTGTCTGATTTAAATATAACTGCTTTGTTCTACATTATAATCAGCATAATGTAAAATGTTGAATTTCAAAATGCACAGAGTGTCTTTAAAGGATAGTGCAAACGAGGTGGAGAAGGGGAGGAGGAGGGATGCTTGAACGAGATACGGAAGGGAAGGAAACAGGCTTATTTGTAGTGGATAGGTTAGGACCAGACTGGCTAAAAGATGATAAGATAATGATTGGAAATGCAGCGCCGGCTGTGTCTGCGCTCCTCCCGAAATTAGTTTGGCAACATCACTTATAGTTATCTTTTTTTATCCACTGTTTCATCCCTGTTTGGATCGTAAGGAATGAATGGAGCTAAGCTAAACGCTAACATAGTGACACCGCACGCTAGAGCGATTAAGTGCACGCACTGAGACAGGAGAGATGTGTATCAACTCATCTAAGTTGAGGGAATATGGAAAAACGGTGGTGTTTTCCTTTAACAGGTTTGTTTTTCTTTTATAACAGGATTACGTGAGCTGCATAAACGCAAGTAGATCAAGGGCACGTTTCCCTTCAGTGTGAAACGTTGCTGTCAATTAACAATCATGGGAGGGGCCTCAATGGCTCAATTGAGAAAGGCGAAAACATTTATAGAGATTGTAAAACAACCACCGATTGGATTTTTATCATTATAGGATAGTTCTGTACAGACACTAATAAAATATATTTCAGTTAAGACAACAAGTGGTTGAACCTCTAAATGACCCCTTTAATAACAACTGCACATCGATGCAACAATCACCAGTGCATTCAAAGTCACATCCTCAATTTGCATTGTTCTGTTGTGAATAAAAGTTCTCACCAGGGTTAATTCGCCTCTCTCAAACAAGACAAACAGTGTGATATTGGCCAGCTGTCATCTAACTGCTGCTGAAGCCGTTCTACAAGTTGCTCCTAAAAAAAAAGAAAAGTACAGTAATGTTTCCGCAGATGGCAGTTTTTATTAAAAAGCAAATGAAATCCAATTTTCTAATTAGCATCTAGTTAAATGCATATGTAACTGTCTTCAGTGTCATATGATGCTTCAGTTATCATTCTAATTTGCTGCTCAAGAAACAAGTTCAGCTGTTGAAAACTGCTTGATATTTTTGTGGAAACCACAATACTTTTTGTCAGGATTCTTTAAAAAGTTGAAAAAAAAAGCAGTATGAAATAAATCTTACTTGCTCTAAACTGTTAAATGGGAGTGTATAACACTTTCCACAAGCATTACTGATTGCACAGCTGTTTTCAACATTGATAATAAGTAAGAAATATTTCCTGAGCATCAAACTCTAATAAAGAATATTAGAATTATTTCTGAAGGAGCATGTGACACTAAAGCCCAGGCTTCTGTAAATCACCTTTTCCATCACAGTAATAAATTACCTTCAAATTATTTACATTGTAAAATGTTTTACAATAATACTGTTTTACTGTTTTGATTAACTAAATGCAACCTTGGTTAACATAAATACTGTATAATAAATGCCCACATTTATTGAGCAGGAGGAAGCTGATTTCAAAATAAATCAACTGTCATTTTGCTATATTGATGAGTTGAAGTTTGGAGCTGGCCATCTAGATATCCTGACAGGTTTTACAACCAAGCAGGGAAAAAACTGTCAGGTTTTACAACGTAGCCCAGAGTACACAGTCACTTAAAAAAAAAAACATGACAAAATCTGGCTTTTCTTTCCGAATCCATTTTAAAGATGGTTAAAAACGGAGTTAAGAATCCCATCTGCTTGTGTATTCCCACAGCTCCTTCTCACAGCAGTGTGTGTCCATTCAGAAAAAGATTATTTGCTTAGAGAAATTGATTGCAATTCATTTCAAGCCCAACATGAGTGAAAATGGTGTTTACATTGTGAGAAAGCGGCAGGCTTGTGTGGACCTTAAAAACTGCAGACCGCTTCAGTGGACTCAAAAAAAAACACAGAGAAACGTATTTCAGAAACATTTTACCTCAGAAAAATATAATTAGTACTTTAAGGGTGACATCCCTAAGGAGCATTTAGAAAAACAAAAACTGAAGGCTGGTTTGCTGGTTTTAGCTGGTTTCCCAGCCAAACCAGTTAAGACCAGCCTGACCAACCAAGGAAGTGGCCAAAACCCCTCTAAAACCAGTCTGTTGACCAGTTATGACCAGCCTAGACCAGGCCAGAAAACCAGTCAATCAGTTTTGTTTTTTTTGTTGGGGGGTTTAAAGGGATATCAGTGGCTTATTAAATTTATCTATGGTATTTTGTATAGAATGTGTAAGCCTATAGAAGCCAACAAACTAGCCTGTTTGTTTTTTTGTTTTGTTTTTTGGCCCTGAAATTATTAAAAAAATAGTTATTTGTCTAATGGCTAATAAAGACCCAATAAAAATAGTCCATATTAAAATCTATTCCTCAGAGACAAATAAAATAATACTAGTATAAAGGAAAATTTAAAAATTGAAAAGTATTGTTACATGCAGCACCAAATTTGAAGAAACAAACCCGCTTTAAGAAATAAAAACCCTCCTAAAATATGCATTTTATAAAAATAAGAGACTGATGAAACACTAAGAATTAGATCAAAATCTAGAGGTCATTTTTTTATATAATGAACTACATTACATCAGTGGTTACTACTGCTAGGAAATCAAGTGATCTGTGATATTACATGCACTTAAATTACTGTACATCAGGACTAACCAGAATAGCAAAAAAGTCAGTTCAGACAGAAGTTCAACATCATTTGTTTGCAGATTTTTTCTAAGCAATGACATTCATATTCATATTTTTTACTGCACATGAAGTGTCCAAATACTTTAGGCACCCCAACATGTAATTATCTGAGAAAAAATAAAAATGGTATTTGTTTAGAGTCATGTTATTACTGTGATAAGCAATTAAACTGCACGGAGCAAGATAAGAATCAAATGATGAATATGTTTCCATGGGAACACTCTTTTAACACTCTTTTCACAGTTCCATGTTGTCTCCCTGTACTCCTCTTCACTACCTCTCCCTCTGGCTTTCATGAAACATGGAGACAAAGAGAATCATTAAGTAGATATAAAAATTAATATGCCCAATCTTTCCAATGCACTTTAAAATGTAACGTGGTCTGAATTCAACTCCTTTCAATCAAGCTAGGTCACATCTTTACAAGCTGTTTCCTTCAGTGCGAGTACCTTTAAAATCATATTTGAGGCCTTGTTTATCTAGAGACTAAAAAGTGTACTCACAAATACAGACCCAAACAAACTCTGACTGGCAATCCGTCTGTAAACTGCAATGAATTGTGGTTAGTCAGTAAGCTGGTTTGGGGTGAAGCGGTTTGTGTTCAGAGCTCAGGGAACATAATTAGGCTGGAAAGAACAAGAGATAGATTACATTTGTATGTGAGAGAGAAAGAAAAAGAGAGAGAGAGTGAGTGCTGACCAAAGGTGCAGAACATCCTCTTTGATAGCAGTGGTTCCTCTGTTCCTGTATTGCTACAAAAGACAGATAAACAGTTTTGACAGCAAAGCTTTGTGTTGTATCGCACGATAATCATGAACTTGAATGCCTGTTTGCCTGCTGTCAGGGACTTTGATACTTTCAAAATGCTCCATTTTTTTACAAGCACTGCAATGCATCAGATCAGAGTTGCACCAAAACACTGCAGAAGAAAACTTAAAGAACATGACACAAAACAATTTTCAATGCGATTAGGATCAAAGTAAAGACACTTTCTATCTGAAACATATAAGAAAGTGCAGAATAGTTTGTATTTTCTTCCAATTTTTACCCAAACAAAATACAAAAGTATATTTATAATGCATTTAAAATAAATCATTTCAATTTTGATGTTTGTGTCATGTAGTCTGTCTGTTTTGGTTTTGCATCTTCCTTGTTTTCCTAATTTTGTACTTCCTGTCGTTTGTGTGATTATTAGTTCATTTGCTCCCAACCAGGTGTCCCCCAGGTGTTTTGAGTTTTCCTCGTATTATGTTGTGTATTTACTGTCTGTGTTTCCTAGTCTCCCTTGTCAGTCCTTAAATGTTACTCCCATTCTATATGTTTTTATATGTTACTTGAAATTAAAGATTAATGTTTTGATACTCTGTGACTCCAATGTTCTCCTTCCCACATGACACGTAACAGAAGGACTGACCCAAACTGAAGATGGATTGGGCTGATTATTTCCTCTTCAACCTCCAGCAAGCAGATAGACCATTGGAGCAGTACATGGAGGAATTACTGAGCACTTTGCATCTGGTGAGCTGGAGCGATTCTGAGGTTAATATCTACTTTTGGATGGGACTAAACGATAGTCTGTTTAGATTTATTAGTCCTGACGGTTACCGTAGACCTGTAGCCGAGTTTTTGAACCTTGTTCTAGAGTTAACTTAGTCTAATGTCTTTTTATTTTAATCCTCCTCCCATCCAAAAGCAGATTGATACTTCAGCTCACCACAAGCCAGACTCCTCCACATATGTGCCGTTTCCGAGTCCTGTTCCCGAGTCACGGCCAGGAGAGCCATTCCAGTTCCCTGTGGATTCCATATTTTCAAATTTAAAATATGAAAACAAATAATATTAAATAAATAATAAACCCCATATAGTTTATCCAAAAATAAATAATACATAAACTAAATATATTAATACAGTCCCATATTTATTACCTAAAAAAAAAAAAAAACATTTTAAAATCATGATCCCACATTTCTTTAATAAGTAAAATATACATAATATAAATATTTAAAAAGAAATAAAAACTCAAATTTTGACCCAATATATCTACAAAATAAATAAA
Organism: Enteromius afrohamiltoni; assembly: GCA_034779775.1. Lineage (NCBI taxonomy): Eukaryota > Metazoa > Chordata > Actinopteri > Cypriniformes > Cyprinidae > Enteromius > Enteromius afrohamiltoni. The sequence goes on from JAUYWG010000059.1 coordinate 6,667,718, forward strand.
AATAAAGTAAGTAAGAATAAATACAATGTTCATTTTAACCCCATTAACTAAAATCTAGCATTTATAGTATATTAAGATTTTAAATATATAATGAATATTTTAAATGTGGCTTTTTTAAATTCTGCTCCTGTTGTGTTGTTCAGACTCCACAATTGAATAAAAAGAGCAATTATGTTTATGTATGTTCTAATTTGTGAACAATTGGGCGTATTTGATCACAGCGTATTCTCCCGTTTAGGTAGGAGGTTACACCCCTGCCGTTTCCGAGTAAATCGGAATTCAACCTCTCTACATTTTGGCAAAATCTAACCTTTTAAATTCCTAAAGAAGTCATAAGCTTTGTAGATCTCCAGCTGGGCATGTACCGGCAATACAGAGAGCAGCTCTGTAAAGGTAAACCAGCAAGATACCTCACACACCCCATCAATGAGCTTTCCTACTCATACAATAATTTCCATTTAGCAAACCTCCTTCAAGGTATCCTGAGGGGTAGAATCCATTACCTCGCTTACACTGTGCAACACCTGATCAGAAGTCAAAGTCAATCCAGAGTCCTACAGAATTCACACAATGAGCGGGCCTGAGAACCATTGTGCTGTATCAAAAAAGACTGCTTCTTGATCATGGTGCTTTTTTTGTGTGTTGACAGCTTGAAGTTAACATCAGCTGGAGTCAGTCCCTTTGATATATAAATATACAAATTGAGAATCTGTTTAGGTGTTGCTTATGAAAAGATGATACGTTATTGAACCTTTTGTTCTGCTCTTGGGGGGATAAGAGTCATTTTGCCCCTTTGAAAAATTGAAAGTAGGTCATATGTTGGGATGAACAGAAAAGCACCCATTTACGCTCCTTGCATGTGGATGATTGGGATTGCTAATCTAACTGCACAATCAGCCTCATAAACGTGCCTCTGAAAAATTGTATCCATTAACTGTTTCTGAAATTTTTAAGCAACGTCTGAGTGAAATTGGTTTGTAAACCATTTTTTCTGTCTATATATTATGCGAGGATCATTTGTACCCATGTTCAGCCTTTCTAGCTTGGCTAATAATTATTAATGTTACATTCCTAAAATTATAGCTTTGTTAAATCAATATTAAAATACTTTTAACACAAAGTTATAGCAAAGTTGGTGGCACTTTATAAATGAGGTGCCATTTGTTAACATTAGTTAAGGTATTAACTAACATGAACAAACAATGAACAATGCATTTATAACAGTATTTATTCAACTTTGTTAACTTTAGTTAATAAAAATTAAATCATTCTTAGTTCATATTAGCTAATGTTGTTAACTAATGAACCTTATTGTAAAGTGTTACCGCAAAGTTAATTTAGTCATATTTTAGCTATATACCAAGAAAGGAAAAAAATCCTATATATTACCTTTTCATTGTAGAAACAGGAAACAGCTTTTAATATAGATATCCTGCAAAAAGATAATTTCATTAAATTTACATTCACAGATTTTCAAGCAAATACTTAAAAAAATACAATTTAAATGTCTAACTGAGGTTCCACCGTGGCTACCTAACTAGCAAGTTTTTCATCAGCTTAATTAGGTGGGTTGTAATCTGGCTGCATCTTATCAAGCAGTGTGATGTAGAAAAAAACAACCTCTCAGTGACTTTACAGCAATGATCGATGATATGAGGAGGATGCGTCTACATGGATCCTGACACACAGGCTTGCTCATCTGCTCCAGAGTTACAGAACACCTTCTTGCACAAGCACACGCATACTAAGCAGGTATGCTATAGACCCTCCAAGCATACCCTTTATAGTGATTGTTTTTTACATTATATGTATGCTAATAAGCTCCAGTTGAGACCTTGCTAACATTCACTGACTAATATATATAGCCTATATAAAATAATGATCAAGTATGCTCCACAGGTGATCAATTCTAGAGGGTTCAATAAATCATTGACGAAATGTTCAATACATCCACAGTGACACATGCCTACTTTAACAAGTATGTTTTGAACAATTTTAATCAGTCGGTAGAAGCAGTAAACAAAGCCCAAATACTTTTAACACTGTTTGAATAATTTCGCGTAGATTTTGAATCAATAGCTCTACTTACTTGTGAGCCGACTCACTGAACTGAGAGTTTTTCTATGTGCAGCTGAATGAATCATGATTGGGAAAGTGAACAGGGACAGTAAACACGTTTAATAAAATCAGCGTGTGTTTAAATTCAATATTCCACCCCATGATACTTTACGAAGCAATCGCAATAAAACAACCAGCTCTTTGAAAAGAACTGAGTTGGACTTTCCATCATCATTTAAACAGCAGAATAGTTTAGTTTTCCCCTGCAATGAAAAGTAAAAGTTGCATTTAGAGCTAGATAGGCCTATTGTGGAAACATCATTTTGGTATCCATGGAAACAATACCTAAGGCCATTTCAATGGAGAGGCCAATGGCAAAAAAAATAGTGGATGAGGATTCACCTTAATGTGCATGTTGAGCATTTACAATTAAGCCCTTTTGATTGCTTTAGTTAAATTCCAGCATAGCTCAAAGCCCTTTTGAGACACATTTTGGTGTGCAGCGAGCAATCTCTAAATCTGTTGCAGCAATCACTGCAGACAGCACAAGCCCTGCTCTTTCATGCCTGGCTGATTTCATTTGTGACTCAGGTAAGAGTCGCCCTGGACTTGAGGCTACTTGCTGCCCGAGGACAAACCCGTCGCCAGATGGTCATCTCGTATCTGCCTTGCTGTTCTCGGCAGGTTTCTTTTCACGTCTCATCAGCTCCACATACGGTTCCGGGATAACTGAATTTAGCGATGCACTGCTGCCGCCTACCGGTAAAAGCGGCGTGTGCGCTCAGCGCTTACAGTACGGGACTGTCACGCGTTTGTGTCAATAATTACTCATAATCACAATTATTATTTTATTGTTATTGTACCTTGTAAAAATGTTATAAAAAGCAAAATAATAAATATAATAATAATAAATAAATGCATGAAAAGTACATTTTAAATTAATTTACATTTTCAATCAGGCTTTTCAGTTTCAAGTATAGTTTATTTATAGAGCACATTTAAAAACAACAGTAGTTGACCAAAGTTCTGTACATAAAACAAACAATAAGGTTACCTACTATACATAGTACTGTACATTACACACAACACACAAACACAAAAAACAGAATTACTTAAACAGGGTTAAAACAAAATGATAAAAGAATTAATTGGTTGTATAAATGTTTATTTTGTTATTATTATTAATCATCATCATCATTTTCATTATTATCATTATTATTACTATAAATTTTATTTAAATATCCATGTTTCAACTGGCGTTAGAATAGAAGAGGAAAAAATAATATATTATGATAAATTAAATATATAATAATATATTATTCTAATTAATTATTAGAATAGATTGTCGTTGTGTTTCTTTTCTTTTAATAAGGGAAATTTGATTTTACCATTAATTTATTTTTTTCTTTTATCACTTACCACATACATATCACTATACCTCTACTTCATTTTTTTTTTTTTATCAAAGGGTTTATATAGTAAATATTTAATATATTTATATATTGCAAAAGTGTGTATATGCATATATTTTTAAGTGACTAATTATATTTTTACAAAGACTATTGTCACGTCAGCACCGTGTGCACAACGCGGTTCAGTCTACAGAACATTTGTTGTCATGGCGAGCTCTAAATAAAAATGATTACTGCAAATTTCTCACAGTTAGTTCCTAACGCTGAGTCCCTTTAGAATGTACTGGCAGTGCTGCTTATTAAAAAATGCTTCTTTTGTGTTAAAAACATAAATGCAGAGAAACCTTTAGGCCAAAACCCCTGCAAGTAGTTTTTTTATGTTTTAGAAGGTTTAAAATGCTTTTGAGTTCTAACATCATCCTTGGAATACATAATGGAAAGGATTTCAATGTATTCAAAGCCAGCAGTGATGAATCTGACTGCCAGGATAGGTCATAATATGATTTTCTACAAAGGAAAAACTTAATTAACAGATTCACTGCCATCAAAGCACAAGGAGACAGAAAATGCAAGTCCTATGCTATCAGCCCATCTATTCATTGAAACTGTATGCCTTTCATTTTTAATATTTAATCAAAACAGACAAAAACACTAGACGCGGTAAGCCTGTGGCTAAAGACATTGTATGTACCATGGTAGGCTGTTTAAACACTGTTTGCTGTCTATGCAATAACAAAGTGAAGAAATTAGAGATATATAGGCAGAGTCATAGGTGTGAACAAACAATGTATCCCACCCCACAGGTCGTGACTTTTCCTACTTCTTTTCTAAGACTACTTTCCAAATAGCCTGCCGTTTAAATGTTACCTCAAATACCACTTCATATTACCTCTAATCCTCTATAGTTACAAAAGCTCTGTCAAAACGGTATTGACATTCAGTCAGTTGGGTTGTTCTTTCAGAGCCTAGTGCAGTACTTATGAAAGGCCTCGGTATGGATGGTTTTATAGGCTGAATGAATTCCCGAGCATATCCCAGGAGCAGCCCGATGGGGGGAGTGAGGTATAATCGCTATAATCTTTGAACTTCTAACAGATCTCAGAGCTAATTTGCCACACTCGAGTTCTCTAATGCAATATATATATATATATATATATATATATATATGGAAGTTTTACCTTGTGTTTTGTGCAGAAACAAATTTACACATTAAAGGGATAGTGAATGAGACTGAGTTAATGATTTTGGGGTGAACTCCTTCTAGAAGATAGTAAGTCCCACCCTGTTCCTGTCTCTTTAATTAAACACAACTGATTCGGCTCATCAGCTCATTAGTAGTGGCTCTTGAAATGTGTGCGTCATAGCAAAAAGATTCAAAATGTTCTCTCAGGGGGAATCCAGCAACAGGGTTGCCATGTGTTCTTTATTTTCATGTTGTTAACACAATCAATACACTTGGATGCAAGTCAACAGTAGGGAGGTGATAAAAGCCATATAGGCCATATAGGCGGTATAGGCTACAAACTATAAGGTTAACTTTAGAGTGAATGCATTAAGACATGATTGTACTTCTTGAGTAGAACATTGAGGTTTTAAATTCAGTTAAAGCTCACTAAAATCACACTGCTATTTCAGGTACATCCTTTCACTCAAGGTGTCTAATCTTAATGTACCTTTTCAAAAATGACACTTTTGTACCTATTAGGTTCTAATGTGCACAAGTTAAGTACTAACATGTACTTTCAAGGTACCAAAATGGACTTTTCAGGTACAAACATGTACCTTTTGCAAATGTACCACCCCAGTGACAGCCTTAGTACCTTTATTTCTGAGAATGTTCAGTATTTCAAATACTGAAAGAAAATGCTTAAATCATACCCCAAACCAAATTACCAATAGACGTAATATTTCATAAACATAGTCCCCTTAAAGAAGGCATTTATAGCAGCAATGGGTTGGACCCCAGAACTGTCTTAATCCTTTGTGGCATAGATTCAGAGATATTGGTCCATATTGACATGAAAGCTTGGGGTTCTTTTATTAACATTTATTCATTTAGCAGAGGCAGTTGCCTACCTTTGCCTAATGGGTAAGTCCGCCCCTGGCCATTTGAGTACAGTGAACTCATTGTCATGTTCAAGAAACCAGTCTGAGATGATTCAAGCTTGATGACATGGTGCATTATCCTGCTGGATGTAGCCATCAGAAGATGGGTACACTGTGGTCATAAAGGGAAGGACATGGTCAGCAACTATACTCAGCTAGGCTGTGGCGTTGCAACAATGATAAATTAGTACTAAGGGGCCCAAAGTGTGCCAAGAAAATGTCCCCCACACCATTACACCACCACCAGCAGCCTAAACCGTTGATACAACGCAGGATGGAGCCTGTGCTAATTGTAACCTTATTAAAAAAAAAAAAAGTTTCCTGTTCTTAGCTGACAGGAGTGGCACCCTGTGTGGTCTTCTGCTGCTGTAGCCCATCTGCCTGAAGGTTCAACGTGTTGTGCATTCAGAGATGCTCTTCTGCATTCCTTGGTTGTAACGAGTGGTTATTTGAGTTACTGTTGCCTTTCTATCAGCTCGAACCACTCTGGCCATTCTCCTCTGACCTCTGGCATCAACAAGGCATTTTCGCCCACAGACCTGCCGCTCGCTGGATGTTTTCCCTTTTTCAGACCATTGACTGTAAACCCTAGTAATGGATGTGCGTGACAATCCCAGAAGATCAGCAGTTTCTGATATACTCAGACCAGCCCATCTGGCACCAACAACCATGCCACATTCAAAGTCACTTAAATCACCTTTTTTCCCCATTCTGAAGCTCGGTTTGAACTGTAGCAGTTCGTCTTGACCATGTCAACATGCCTAAATGCATTAAGTTGCCACCATATGATTGGCTGACCGGTATTTTGCGTCAACGAGCAGTTGGACAGGTGTGCCTATAATAAAGTGTCTGGTGAGTGAATATATATATACAATGCAACAGACCATCAGAAAATGCTCTTATTAATAATAACCCTAACTTTAAATTAAATATAAAACTAACTCAACTCATTTATTATGGATAAATGCATCATATTAGACACATAATACACAAATCAGAGACCTATTACTCTAAATGCTGAGAGAAAGTTTTTTGTTACAAAATGAAATAAGAAAACATATTCAATGTAAATATGTGAGTGATTATGAACAGCCAGCAGTCATTATAAACACCAGCAGGGTGATCGGGACTTGTTTTACCCTGAAGATGCTTACAAAGTCATTACATATTTAATAACATGTGGACACGAAATAGAGTAAGTTCAGTTAAAACAATAATAATAAGCTAAAAATAAGGCAACCAAGAATTGTAATAAATGTGCATATGGCTAATACGTAAAAACACACACATTAACAGCAAAACTTAACCTAATATTAACAAGAAAAAAGCACCCAAAACATTTGAAAACAACTATACTTAAATGTTATAATTGAGGGAAGAACCAGTGTACATTTACATTTACATTTATTAATTTGGCAGACGCTTTTATCCAAAGCGACTTACAGGTGAGGAAAAAACAACAAGCAATTAGTCATACAGAGGCACAAACAACTTATGAAGTGCTCATAATACTCATATGATGCTCATATGCTTTAAGCATTTTCTTTTCTTTTAGTGTAGGCCATTATTAAGTGGAAGAAGTAAACATTCAAGAATAGCCTACTGACAAACACACAGTAATACCACAATTAATTTCATTATGTTGAAAGACTGAAATAGAACATATCAATTAACTTCGGGCGGTGATGGGGCATGAGTGCCCTGTTATAGTTACCAATATTCTTTAAAAGGAACATATTGATATGAAAATAAAATACAGTTACTAGATTAGCAACTGCAACAGATGAAAGTGTCGAAGCTGCTTTTTTTCTGTTTATTGGCTTTGTGTTACAGCTTATTAATTAAAAGAGAACCAAAAACAGCTCTGACAAGGATCATCATGGTATTGGTTGTCTTCATGATCTTTTATTCTATGCTCAAGAAGCATGTTTTATTATAAAAGTTGAAAATAGTTGTGCTGCTTTAATATTTTTGTGGAAATCTTGATACATTATTTTTTTCTTGATCCACAGCAATCATTTGTAATAAAAAATGTTTTGTAACCTGTACAATTATTTAATACGTCTTTGCCTAATAAAGCAGTTTAGAAGTTTAGTTTTAGTATTATTTGTCATGATGACCTTCCTAGAATACCACAGGAAGAGACTTGAGCGGTGGGACATGTTGCCAGCCACTCTAGTCACCCTATTTTCGTAAATATATGACTCAGATATAAACGCACGAAATAGTGTGTTAAATTCCAGAGGCACAGATATCAAGAGTTTGTGTTTTGGCAAACATCCACAAGGTCTTAATGCTGGAGACTGGTGTCACAAGTCATTGTGTTTCTTGGACAAAAAAAAAAAAGTATATTATTTAACGTTATTACAAAAATAGAATTACAGACACTCTAAGCTTGTGACCATCATGTGGCGCAAATACTTTCCAGAATAAAAAACATCTTCCCTGTGTTTCACACTAGCCAAGCTTCACAGCTGGTTAAATACCCATACAGTTCCACAAACCTAAAATATTAATTTAAAAAAATGTTAAGTAACCACAAACACTTTTCATCGTGGACGCTATGTTCCAGTCTCCGCCTTTGAGGCTGCAATCCACAAGGTGAGGAAACAGTACTAGCGGAAGCAATACAGATTCTTGTGCACCAAATAACCCTAGAGGGCCATTCAGAAACAGATCTGTATATATTTGAAGTGGAAGAATCCCTTCTATTCCGGTTCTCAGAAATACATTCATAACAACAAAGTCAGATGTGAAAAAAAATAAATTATGTGTACAAGTGCGATGGCGAGAGGCAAGGATAGAGGGAGGGAAAAAGTTGTAGGAATGCTGTTTTTGGTTTTTTACTGACTGAGGGCGGGACATTCAGAAGCACATATAGGGCCCGAACTCAGCAGGAAAAGTTGTACAGGAACACTTACCCAGTATCGGCAGTCGCCCTTCATCATCATAATCTTCGCAAATTAAAAAACTTCAATCATCATCTTTTAACTATCCTAAGAGACTATGGGAAGACAGAAGGTGATTCTGGAAAAGATGGCTCGGATCTTTCAAGTTCGGAATGTGCTGATACGACAGGCTCTGGCAGAATGCCTGGGAACTCTCATTCTGGTGGTGAGACATTTCTGTTGTTTTTGTCATCGATGAGTTAGCGATAAGACAAACTGATTTCAGATTCTATGAAAATACCTTGCAGTCAGAATTAGTTTAGTTTATTAATTTTGAAGAGAATGTTTCTGAACAATTCAAAGGAGTGATTCCTACCAGTACAGAAGTACTACCATCCAGAATTTAAATATATATATAATTAAATTTAAATATATAATTTAAATATTTTAATTTTGTATTCCATGGTTTAATGGTTTGGGGGGGGGGATGTTCATTGATTGTACTTAGCTTGATATATAGATGATAAATACCTAAAGATGCAGAGATTGATTTACTGTCTATCTTTGATGAAAATGTGGAATGCATATAAGATATCAAACATAGATGCTTTCCTCTACAGGCTACAACTTCTATTCAGCTACATTTTGTAAATGAAATTATTTTATTTTTTTACTTTATTTTTACACTTTTATAATGCTTCCCACTTTTAATAAGAACATGTTTTTTCCTCAGCTTTTGCTAATAATAGCTATTCAAACACGATATTAATGAAAGTTCAAAGCTAAAATAAGTTTTAATTTTGTAATAATTTGTGTCTCCTTTGCTAAACTCTATGTGAGATATTAGAGAATTAGTGTCTGAGTTCTGCTGAGTAGCTGCTTTACTCGAGGTGTTGACACTGTAGAGTGGGCCATTTCATGCATACTCTTCAGTGAAATGGAGCCACTGGAACTGTTTTCATGTAACTATCACTGAAAATGCTTAAACACAAGCAAATGGGCTCTAAATAATAAATAGCTAGTAAATTCTAATGCGATATTAATTGGTCAACCAGGAATGTCACAACAAGGATAACCACAAATAATAACTAGAAATTATTGTTTTGTTAGGATCAGACGCCTACGATATAGCTGTTCATTTGTAGCTGTTGCTCATCTACTAAACCTCAAGAGAAAAGTTCTTGCTACCAAGACTAATTTTCACATAACGATACAAACATTACTAGAAGCTGTCTTGGAATTAATTAAATATTCCAAGCCATTTCCAGGTAAACACATCTTGTATTGGTGCACTTTGTATTTTGACAGTTTGTGAAGTCTTATACAACGTAATTAGCAGGTAAGCACAAACAACAGGCACTGGGCACAACAGGGTCTATGATCTAGAATTCAAGACAGCCCATATCCGGAATAAATTTGACACACCGCAGGGGGATCACAGGTTAAACCATATCTCATCATCTGTTTTCAATGGATGCTAAGACTTTAGAGCAGCAATATCTGGAGAAAAATAGAGCTTCCCCAATGCCCATCTGTTGTTTTCTGATGGTAATGTGCGGTCTGTGAACCCCCCATCCAGAGGCTGATCGTGCGGCTCAATAACGGCTGGCAAACACAGACAGGCTAGAGGGCATCGCACGATGGGAGAGAAAGCAAGTATAGACACACAGTCATACACACCCTAATCTATCAAATCCACATGGTGCCCATAACGTTTCACATTCTTCAAATGCAGTCCTCAAACAAAAAACAGGTACATGAAGCCAAGGATGTCTAGCTCTGAGAATCGTCATACGTCAAACTATAACCTGCAATCATTCAATGAGATTTGTTTGATGCCAGTTATTCAGTCTAGAGCTAGTCTCAGAGTTAAGCAGTTGGTTAATTGGATTTTAACTCTTAATTTCTAGATGTTTGGATGTGGTGCTGTTGCCCAGCTGATTCTAAGTGGAGGCTCTCATGGAATGTTTCTGACAGTGAATTTCGCTTTTGGGTTCGCTGCTACATTGGGAATCTTAGTTTGTGGGCAAGTCTCAGGTAACGTTGATCATAAGCTTCTTAAAACTGTCATTTTTTTTTCCTGGGAGAACACAGGAAATTTCAGATTTCTGATGTAGCATTTCACTTCAGTGAGTCACATACAGATCAGAACCAGATAATAAAACGATTGCCCAAATATTCACCAGATGGGTTTAAACTGTTAAAATTACACTACATGTTTTCCTACTTTTAGAACATGTTCTTTTCAGATATTATTGGCTGGAATTTAGGGTTGCCTCATGGTAAAAGTTCACTCGATGAATGTACTGTACCTGAAGGCTTTTGATGAAAAACCATATCAAACATCAACTGGAAGTTTTGACTTTGAAACAGAAGAATACTGCAAATAAATTAGTGTTTGGGCTAGAACTCTTGGACAAGAAGAAAGTGGCAGATGGTTGAAAAACAAAGCTCCAAGACATAGATTAAGCCTAATCCATGGCTAAAAAGGTAATGAAAAAGTTTAAGTTAAAATGTTTGAAGTTTAATCCTGGTTTAAGCTTCATCAGCATGTACCAAACCAGCCCAAAAAGTCTAAACTGAATGTTCATGGTATATACTTCCATTTTTATAGTATTCTTTGAAGATCTCATTTTAAACATACCATTCAGCTTATTAAGAAATGCATATTTGTGTTTTACAGGAGGTCACATAAACCCTACTGTGACCTTTTCTCTTTGTCTATTGGGGAGAGAGCCCTGGAGGAAATTTCCCGTATACTTCCTGGCCCAGACTCTGGGGGCTTTTCTTGGCTCAGGAATAATATTTGGCATGTATATTGGTGAGTTTTAAGACTATAATAATCCACATTTTTCTCAGTCCACATCCTGGGTCAGTCTGTGGAAGCCAAAAATGAAACTTCCTTTATGAGAACTGTGGTTGTGAATTGCATGAGAGCTTTTGAAGATCTGAAAGCGTGTTTCCCCGTTTTAAGTTCACTTGATGTTTTGCAGATGCAATTTGGGACTATGGACAAGGTTCTCTAACTGTTGTTGGGGACAATGCAACGGCTGGAATCTTTGCTACATACCCTTCTAAACACCTTACTTTACTCAATGGCTTCTTTGATCAGGTAAGGCAACATGAAGATATGTTTAAGAATGTCATGGTGTTGTTTGTCCATACAATGAAAATGCTGTTTTGGACCCAGTTGTCTTTCATTGTTATTGACAAAAACGATCACCATTTTAAAATTTTAAAATACCCATTTTTTTCACAGATAATTGGCACGGCATCTCTCATTGTTTGTATCCTCGCCATTGTGGACCCTTACAATAACCCCATTCCACAAGGACTGGAGGCCTTTACTGTGGGCTTTGTAGTTCTAGTGATTGGTCAGTCCATGGGTTTCAACTCAGGTTATGCTGTAAACCCAGCCAGAGACTTGGGACCTCGGATCTTCACTGCAATTGCTGGATGGGGCACAGAGGTGTTCTCGTAAGTCACATTTGCTTTATTGTATGTATTAATTCCATCCATTTCACTATTGCTATAATTTCTAACATCAATTTGTGTTCCATCTACCACAGTGCAAACTCTTACTGGTCTTTTGTACCCATCTTTGCCCCGTTCATTGGTGCCATGTTCGGTGTGATGGTGTATCAGCTGATGGTGGGATACCATGTGGAGGGAGAAACAAGAGATAAAAGGGAAACAGAGGGAAAAGAAGAGAAGGAAAGACTCAAACTCTCTGCTGTTTCTGAGAAGGAGACAGCGTAAGTCTGGAATCAAATGGAGTTTTTTTTCTACAGTTCTGTTCAGCTTCTAAACTTAAATTTAGCTCTTGTGACAATATAGTAGCAATACTGCGTATCTTGAACCCACATTAAATCAAAACTTTTGACAGTCACCCTTGATATCATGATTAGACAATCTAATTAGTTGTATTAGTTTGCAGTATGTGCATAATTAGTTGATGTCCAAACAATTTAAATTTGCATTTCACTTTAAATATCCCGGCCAGAACCTCTGTTTACATATAAACTTACCAGTTAACCTTTCAGTTTATTCAAAAAACTCCCAATTAGCTAAATGAATTAATCCAGTCTGCTAACAAGTCAGTTGTTGTCACCCATTCATTTCTCTCTAATTGTTCTGTCTGCATAATGAATAGTTATGAATAAGAGATATGATTTATAAAAAGTCATAAAAGTCCCTGTTCCACTAATATTACAATTGTTGTTATTACAAGAGCATATTAATGAGTGGTGTGATTTTGCAGTTAAGAAATCCAGTTCTCTTCACATTATGTTGCTTTATGCCTTTTTGGGAACATATCTGTTGTCCAGTTTATATGTTTTGATACATCACATGCCTGTTTCTGTTCTGGTTTACACTGTTCAGGGTTTACACTGACTATGCATATAATATATGGTGTTCATTTATACTTTGCCCTTTAAAAATAAACAGCATTTTTGTGAAGGCATTAGAATTCTGATGGATCTGTATTTTTAATATATAAGAAACATCATGCTCAAAATTTATTTACGCCTTTGATGTCCATTCATGTACATGCTCAGTATTTATTATCATCATTCAGTTCAGTAAAACATTAGGGTTTCCAAAAGAGAAGCAAGTTTCCTTTGCTATTAAAAACATAATGCAAAGTCTGAAGTCACATTTTGGAACGAATCAAGAAGCGTCTGTCCACAAACAGGCGTATACCAAACCTCTTTTCTGTTTCTTTGGTCTGCAGTAAGAACTGAGCGGGCAGGTTAAGTGAATTGTCACAAACCACTGCTTGGATTCATGGCAATAAACAACAGGAGTTAAACAAAAGAGCTGTAATTTAGTTTAAAACTGCAGACACAATACTTGCTTAAAATCACAGTGAACGAACAAACTTTATACAGTTTATATAATGAAACATATAAAGCCATTTCAAATTAATTAAATTAAAATTTTACCTATTGGGGAAAATGTAATTTCTTGAAGCGCATTGCTGTATGAGTGTACAAAAGTGTTTTTGATATTAGTCAACTCCACTGGTATAAACTGTAGTGGATGTTGCCATCAACTAAAAAGCTTATATTCTCAGGTATATCACGTAAATGAATGCAAATCGTAAAATCTTATATGCATTGATCACAACTTGCTTTCATGTAAATCTTCCTAATGGAAAGAAAAGTTTGCAGTGCCTGTTTAGCTCAGTGAAGGGGAAAATAGAGGATGAAAATAAGAGATGTGTTTATTGGCATGAGATGGATGGAGATAACCCAGACCGTGAATTTTAAACCAATGAGCACACGCAGAGTCAGCTCTTGGTTTGCAGAAAATGAATGCAGGCGTTAAGAAGAATGTTTGTGGAACTGAGTTTGGGAATTTGGGATGAGATTTGAGGCAAGCTAACTGAGGCTTTTGAGACCATTAAACCAATTTTCTTGTCGTCTTTGAATTTCTGGGTTCGGGACAGCCATAGGCTCCATAAACCAAGTGTACAAAATTATTGAGGGTTTTTCACATGTGTCGAAGTACAACTTAAAATTCATGTCATTTTTTCACATACCACACATATACATTTGACCACGCAGGGCTTTAGAATGTCCGCAGTGTATGAGAATTTTATAAATATGACTTTGTTTACTAAAACTCATCAGTCATATTTGAATCATTCTACAGTCTGTATATCAAAAAACACATTTATTTCGAAATGAGGTTCCCATGACAACTGTTGTTCCTGTTGATTGCATTACTCATCCACGTCAAGTACACTATACACAAGAGTCAGTATCACGAAAGGAAACTGATACGAAATTGCTTGTTATGCCCTCAAGCCAGAAATGGAAAATGACTGACAGTACAAACTGAAACATCTAGATCTGTGCTTGATTAAAATAGGGCAGTGTTTGCTCTGGTGATGTTACCTATGGTTTTTGGTATTTATATAAAGAGAGGTTGTCTAATATGAACTTAGTCATTATCGTGATTTTTTTTTTCTTTAGAGAGAGCACTCAAGCATTTGGGAATCATTTTACTTGTACTTTGTTTTCAAACATAAAAAATAAAAAATAAAAAATGATGTAGGACATGATTGTTGTTGATTGAAAGGAGGCAGATCTGACTGAGAGCTTGCAGTCTATTTTCAAAATGTTCTGAATAGTTTTTCTTTATGAAACACTTCAGTCGTGTGAATATAGTAAGCAAATAGGTGATGTCAAACAGTCAATTAAAATCTTCTTGGCTTCAAATAACTCAAAAACCATATCCATAGGCTATATATAAAAGCATAACCTACAAGAAGTCCAAAAAGTCTTATGTAATTATACTAAAGGCTTATACTAACAGCAACCAACGCTATACCAACATTTAAGGCTAAAGTGTTTATGTAGGCAGGAAGGGAAGTGGTAAAGAAGAAGGATTGGACTGGGAAAGATCCACAAGTCGAGACTCAAACTGGGGATAACCAAAATGCAACTGCACTATATGTCAGGCTTTCATTTATGAACTTATTTTTAAGAAATGTCCCTATTGTGGATCAAAGAAATGTTATGAAGGAACGCTGACTGCAATTACACACACAGTGATAAGTTGAGGTGTAATATCTGGGAACATTCTGATCATATTAGGAAAAATCACTGTTTGTCATGCACACACAGTGTTTCAGAAAGTGCTGGGCTTGACTAACAATTTTATGTCATTCACTTAAGCAATCAGTAAACTACTTGTGGGCTTAGCTCTGACGGAAAAATTGTAACCGCAATTTTTAAATATATATTTACAGTTTAATCCATATTGTAAATCCTTCACAACCACCAATAGTCATAGTCATTCCTATTCTTTCACCACAAACAGCTGTGCTAGAAAACAAAATCCCTCTCAGAGATTTGAACTAAATGTCGGTGGTGACATAAATTGTTGGTGAGAAACTGCTTTTCTGGTCCCCACCCACTGCTCAAACTTCAGAGAGGCGCTTGACATTTGGAATTCCTAAACGACATGGCCTTTCAGCGACATGGATTCCCAAACAGATCTAATGTCAATCAAACACCCAGCATCCCAGACCGCCAACCATGGCATTCTGAAAGGGTAGATGCCTATTGAAGATGCATGGCTGTGTAGCCTGACAATAAGGCACACATTAAAAAATAATTACTAATCAATCCCTCTATGTCAACCAATTCATGCTGAAATATGACATGTAACGCAGTGACCTGTACAAGTTGGGTAAACCGATTCTGATTCGTAAAACAAAATTTATGGCTTTAAAATCCACAGTTGTGATTAACTAGAATCTAGATGCAAAACTGAGAGGTTTACCCAAAAATGAGCATTCTTTTACAATTTGTTCATCATCATGTTATTATAAACCCAAATGACTCAGTTGATCCTGTTTATATGGTCTAAATGATTTGTTTGTAAATGAAATATCCGGGTATAGAACATTCTGTTACTATTTGCTCATCATCAGGTCATTGTAAACCCAAGTGACACAACTGATGCAATTTTTGGTTTAAATTATTGATTTGGGAGTGAATAATCCGGGTATATCAGTAACATTCCATAAAAGAAATCAATGTGAAAATTCATAAATATTTATGCTGAGGCAAATGGGGGTTACATGTCAGTCAATGCCAAAGTGATGGTGGGCTCGAGCAAAATGAGAACTTCAAAAATAAATAAAAATATACATACATAAAAGTATTTGTATGTCATGAAGCCACACACAATGAATTCAAAGAGAGGATAAAGAGCTGAACAAGGTTAAATGTAAATATAAAAATGGTATATATCTTAATTCTGTATTTACCAAGACATTAAAAAGACATTATAAAGTAGAGAGACAGACCTAGTTGCTTATCGTTTTTTTCCTTGAGCACACAGTGACACAATGAGTTCAAAGAGTAAACAACTATAATGAGTCAAATACCCAAGTAAAACTTTCATGATTGATTTTTTATTTACCGTTACATTTTAATTAATTTTGGTAAGCAAAACGTTTTTTTTTTTGTTTTTTTTTTCAAAAAATAATGAAAGGATAAAAGCATTCATATAAATTACAAATATGAATAATCAAAGTCTGCATACATGTTTTTGCAGAGATTTTTTATATTTTAGAAAAAAATATTCTTCTGTTATTGTTATGCCACATACTTGGTTCTGTCTTTAACCACCTTTTTAAGGTGGTTACTCACCACAGGCCTAAATTGTGGTTGATGAGTCAGTGTTTTGAGGTCAAGAGACATAAATTAAACTCCTTTTTCAGCTCTTAAGGGAATTAAGAGCTTGGCAAGCAATGGGAGCAATTATGCCCTTAGAGAAAGAGAGGTTTTGCTTTCTTTGATTTTCCTTTACTTGTGTGTGGGGTTTTGATGAACTCAGACTTTCTCTGGGTCTTGTGAATAATCTTTTTGATGCCCTCAGTCTTCTTCATTCCTCTTGCCAAAGCTTATACATGTTCGGGAGTATCACATCATCTCTAATCGTGAAAGGACATTTATGTGTTTCCACCGAGTTATTCCATGCTCACCAAAATGAGAAGATTATTAAACTGGTTTAGGGCAGGGTGTGTGTATTAACAAAAGGAATAGTCCACCTGAAAATAAAATGTCATCATTTACTCACCCTCATGTCACTCCAAACCTGTACAAGTTTCTTGGTTATATTAACTTAAAAGAAGATATTTGGATGAATGCTGATAATCAAATACCCGAATGGGTATCAACAACTGTGTGGTTCTTCAAAATTATTGAAAATATCTTCTTCTAAAGGAAGCTAAACCTGTTGTCTGGATTAGTGCATGCTGGATAACCTATAATTTGTGTGGCATAAATGGATAAATATAAGAGCCAAAACAAAGCATGACTATGGTGTGGTATACAGACAAAATGCTTCTTAATCTTATAGAAATAGATGTACTAACGTTAATTCAGCGAATTTAAAGCTTGTTGGTATATGTATTCGTCTTTATTAGCCTAGTAAAATATAGAATAAGCAAATTACAAATAAAGGATTAGTTGATACATGGAGAAGTTAAAATGAGTAGACTTATATTTTAGTAATAAATAAAGTTAAAAGTACAATTCATAGTACTTTAATTATTGTTTTTCCATTTTCAATTTACTCGCTCTATTACCATTTTTTAATGTTGTGCTGACACCTAGCGGCAAACCATAAGTTTCTTTCAAAATAATTATCTAAAATGTTAAGGAGAGAACCCGTTAGTAATTTACTTAATGAAACATTTAATTTTACAGTTTTTACACTGTATCTATATACATATAAAGCATAAACTCGTTTTCTCTATGAAAAACGCTTCTCACTTCTTATTTCTTTTCAAAGCTGACAGTTAATAGAACGCATTGTCTCATCACTGATGATGTCACATTCGACTTTTATCCTTTTTAGATTTCATTTGTGTTTTAAACTGTAGAAAGGACTGTAAAGTCTTGCAAAGTTCAAATCTGTTAAGATGAAGTCTTGAACACTATCACAACTTTCTGCCCCGATGGATCCTGTGAAAAGTAGGCTGTGTTCAAATTAATACTGTATGATTTTTTTTTTTATATTTGGAATGCACCATAATCTACAAATAATTAGCCGTAATAACATTCCTCTTAATATTAAAGAATCAAGCAACTAACACCAAGTATCAACCATCCCCATTGTGCACCCCGTTCACAGGTCTGACACCAGCACCTGGCCCATCAGAGATGAAAACAGCTGGTTCATGTAGAATTAGTCCCACACCTGGCTCAGGTACATCTGATGTTTTTTGTTCTATAGAGAGATAGATAGATGCGCACACACACATACATACAGTGGGGCAAAAAAGTACTTAATCAGCCACCAATTGTGCATTTCAACTATACCTCAACTATGAAAGACAAAATCAGGAGGGAAAAAAATAAAAATAAAATAAAAATAAACATTTATTTGTAAATTGTGTTGGAAAATAAGTATTTGGTCATTAACAAAATTTCATCTCAATACTTTGTTATATACCCTTTGTCGGCAATGACAGTTGTCAAAGGTTTTCTGTAAAACATCACAAGGTTTTCACACACTGTTGCTGGTATTTTGGCCCATTCCTCCACGCAGATCCCCACTAAAGCAGTAATGTTTTGGAGCTGTCGCTGGGCAACATGGACTTTCAAATTCCCTCCAAAGATTTTCTATGGGGTTGAGATCTGGAGACTGGCTAGGCCACTCCAGGACCTTGAAATGCTTCTTACTAAGCCACTCCTTCGTTGCCCGGGTGGTTTGTTTGGGATCATTGTCATGCTGAAAGACCCAGCCACGTTTAATCTTGCCCTAGCTGATGGAAGCAGGTTTTCACTCAAAATCTCTTGATACATGGCCCCATTCATTCTTTAGTTTACACGAATCAGTTATCCTGGTCTCTTTGCAGATGCCCCAAAGCATGATCTTTCCACCCCCATGCTTTACAGTAGGTATGGTGTTCTTTGGATGCAACTCCGCATTCTTTCTCCTCCTTCTTTCGCCTTTGTTACTTTAGCCCCAGCTCTCTGCAGGTCATTCACTAGGTCCCCCATGTGGTTCTGGGAATTTTGCTCACAGTTCTTGTGATCATTTTGACCCCACAGGGTGAGATCGTACGTGGAGCCCCAGATCCTGAATGGCTTAAATTTTCTAATAATTGCTCCCACAGTTGATTTCTTCACACCAAGCTGCTTACCTATTGCAGATTCAGTCTTCCCAGCC
>JAUYWG010000059.1:6688231-6736230 GCA_034779775.1 Enteromius afrohamiltoni
AAATATGGAACAGTACATTGCTTTGTAGATACTCTCCACTTTGCACACATATATATATATATATATATATATATATATATATATATACTGTATATAACTATGTAACTTGTGCCATATTCTGTATATGCAAAGTGCAAAGAGTATGTACAGTACAAAGCAATGTGAATTCTAATTTTCTAATTTCAGATTACTTTAATATTAACTGATTTTCATTGCACATACCCATATTTGATTTTACATGCATTTCTTTCATTTTTTTCTGTTCAGAAACAATAAAAATCTTATTAAAATTAGCATGTTATTATATATCTTTCAGTACATTTGAAATATCATATGCTTGATGATATTGGAAAGGGATCCTATGGCTTCGTCAAGTTAGCAATTCGTAAATCGGATCACCGAAAGGTACAACATTTTTCCTTCTATGTGTGTGTGCAAGTACAGATGACTGTGTGATTACATTGAAAGTATTGATGTTTGTTTGTTGCATAAAACCATTTTACCTATGCTCTTGACCTATGATCTTTTAAACTACAGGTCGCCATTAAATTTGCTCCTAAACTTGAAACTGAAGACAAGGATTATCTTGTAAGTTTGAAAAACATAATGAATGTGTACTTAAAATATTTGAAGCACCAAAAAAGAACTTTATAAAAATAACTCACAACAATGTTTATTAAATCTAAATAAATTTATATTAAAATAACAAGATGCTCTTAAGCTAACATACTTTTTTAGCCTAGATATCTCTACAGTGGCAATTCAGAAGTGGATCTGATGAATATGATGCAGGAACTCCACAGCCCTCACATTATAGACTTCATCGAGTGGTTTGAAGACCAAGATAATGTGATTTTGGTTATGGAGTATCCAGAGCCCTGTGAAACACTGTATTGTTTCATTAAGCACAACAGTGGACGTCTAGAACACAGTGCTGTGCGGACGATAATTGTTCAGATTGTCCAAGCTGCAAAAGATTGTATAGACCATGCAGTTTGCCATGGAGACATCCATTCTGGAAATATTCTGGTCAATACAGCATCCTTGTGCATCAAGCTGATCGACTTTGGATGTGGAATACGAATAGGTGGCAAGTATCTTTTTGGTCTTTTATTATTTCCTCAATTATTTTGTATATTAAACTGCATTAAATCACTGCATGTGATTCTCTTTGCTTAAACTATATCTCCTGCTGTCATAACCAGAAGAGTACCCAAACCCTGAAATGACAATATCCTTACAAACAGCCCTTAAAATTACGATCCAGTCTGTGGGCTATGTTCTGAGAGAGGTGGTAAATTTAGCCCACACCAGTGTACCTGAAGGTGAGATAAATAGCACTAGCAACACAATGGCAAATTGTTTGAGTTTTTTTCTGTATATAAATTCTTTTCTGTATGATAATATTTTCAACTAACTAACCTTTCTTCTAAAAATCCATACAGAATTCCGGGAGTTTATTAGTTGGTGCGAACATTATGAAAGACAGCTTCATCCCAGAGACATTTTAATGCACCCATGGTTAAGAAAACACTCAGTGTCAGACACAGAAGAGGGTAAAACAGCACAAGCAAAGTCACAGAGGCAGACACAAGCAATGGTTCAGGAACAAGCTGAACTGAAAGCGATAAGAGAAGCAGTCAGTGAAAGCCAGGTGGAAAGAGTACACGAAATGCCAAGAAAGACACAGCCTGACAGCATGAGAATCTAGCTGAGAAAACGGGTAAACTTTTAAAAAAGTGTTAATGATTAACTAATGAATTTAAAAATAAATAAACACAATGCATTTCTGCAGTAATTGCGATCATGCTGCTTGTTTTAATGCAATTAATTAACCATAATTCGCTTCGTAATTCCCAAAAAAATCAAGAACAGTATGTTCTTCAAAATCATATAAAAACTTTGTACCTGGTGATATGATGCTTGCATGCAGTTGTTTAAGTGTTCCATGAAGCTATCCCACATATATATTTTTTGTGATGGCATTAATGTCAGTTTGGAATTCTTCAGCCGAGCACTTGTGACTTCAACGCAGCATACGCCTCAGCAATCTGTAACCCTGCTCGGTGACTTCATGTGGACTTCCACTTCATGGCTGAGTTGCTGCTGCTCCTAAATGCTTCCACTTTTCAATAACACCACTTACAGTTGACTGTGGAATATCTAGCAGGGATGACATTTTATGAACTGGCAAATGTGGAATCATATCACAAGTAACAAGCTTTTCTTCACTGAGCTCAATAATATTTTTTTTTTTCACAAATATTTGTAAATGCATACTGTTTGGCTAGGTTTGGCTTGTTTTTATACAAGTGTTGCAAAGGGTCCTTTTTCTTTTTCTTTTTTTTTGTCTGTGAATCAATGTCAGTATATATCTGTGACCACTGATTGTCTTGAGTTTAAAGAAATCATGTACCTCTCCATCTTGTAGCCTACACCTCTGGTCACCGTAATTTATTTATTTAGTACAACTGTAACTGATCCTGGAGGTTTGAAAAAAAAAAAAAAAAAAAAACATAATTACTGTGTATTTAAAATAAATGAGGCACCATAAACTCATGACATTTACACTAAATGCAATCTTCAAGTGTTCATCAGTGAGTGACATATTATGAGTTCAAACAGCCTGTAGGCTTAATATATCTTACTTTCTATATCTTACTATATTTTCCATGCATGGTATTTTTTACTGGTATATTGATCAGCAGTCAACATGTAGGAATGCAACCACCTCTGAGTTTTTTGTTTCAAATTCTACATAATAAGCCACATACACAGTGGCTATATTGAAAGTCGTAACGCTTTTCAGGTTCAGATTCAAGTGGTCTTATCGGCTTTGTAAAAAGAAACATGCTAAATTACATGCATGCCAATTTGTATACAATAAGTTCAATAAACAACATCATAAACGAATCATTTTCTCTTTGCGCTAAATGTATACATTAACGCCAGGTGGCGTTGTAGTTCTTTCTCCTTGCTGGAGTGCGTTGCCAGGTATTCTTTTTATAAGCTTATTTGAGACTCGATATTTTAAACCAGCTTGGTTATTCTTCGTGCGTGATCTGGCAACATTGGGTTTCTGGCCTTACGAGTCAACATCAGCTTCCTGAGCTCCGTTTCAAACACGCAGCTGGACAAAAATGGTACGTGTTCATTTATCAGAACCGGTTTACTTATCAGAAAATACTAGTCCGTTTTAACTTATAATTAAAACCATACGTCCGAGTATAAATGTGCGCTGCTTTTCCAAAAATCTGGCATTTTGAACAGAAGAGTCACATGACAGCAGCGAGCTAGCGCTGACTGAGTGATTCAGCCAATGTTCACAACTATCGAGTCAGGATGTCGTCACTTTATATCTTTTAAATAGATTAAATCAATGAAATTCGAAGTATATTCTTTTTGCTATATGAACTAATTATGCATTTCAGTGTTCCGATACTCGGACTAGTGTGTTAATACGGAATGCTTAGTTCAGGAGTTTGCTAGCACACAGTGGCTAACCTAAAACTGTTATTCTGGTATACTTTATATTACAAGCCAAATAAAATGTTGTATTGCCAGTGCAGCCAAATCAATGTTTTTTTGTCAATCAATGTCTTGTTTGTTAGGTGTATAATTTAAACCTGAAGGTTTTGAGAAATGTTTTTGTACCTTACTGCAGTAAACACCATTCCCAATCAGTTTTACACTGAATGGTTCAAATCGAGTCGTTGTCATTGAAATGTTTTTAATAAAGTGATACTGTGTTCTTATGGGAAGCCTCATCAGCTCTTACCCCAAGCTTCACACTAACTGCCTGCAAGTGCCATTCATTCACCAACCACAATCAGCTAACATTCAATCCAATTAATGTTAAGTTTCCAGTTAATGTATCACTTTGTTTCAGTTTTCTTTCTGTCTTTCATCTTTTGTATGTTGTTTTTTGTTGTGATCATGCATCCACATCCCCTCCCTCACACCCTTCCTCACCCACTGTTCCCCATCCTGACCTCTGCATCGCATTCAGGCTGGTCACAGAGTAAGTGCTTCTTCAACCCTCTCATGCTCACGGTTTTCTCAGTTTTAGACTAGTGCTGCTGTTTCCTCTGGGCTTCTGGATCCTCTCTCCCTCAAATTTTGCTTTTTGTTTGCATTGCTCTGGGTTTGAAATGTTCCGAAACTCATTTCTGTGACCATCGAGTCGAATTATCAGCTTGCGGAATGTTTGAGAATGGAACTGACCGTGTTGAGAATATATTCAGAATATAAATCCAGTTTCTAAACATTCTACAGGAACTTTCTTGTGTTTTGCCTAATGCATATTTTATAAACATTGTGAGGTACATATTAAACGCAAAGTAAATGAAGTATCATTGAGACTAGGTAAATGTTTGGAATGGCATACTAATGTACTGCATTTAGTCCCATTCGGTGTCTTTACAAAGCCATGTTAAAGCTGCTCTGTGCCTTGTGAAAATGCGTTGAAAAAGTGCAATGCCATAAATTATGCCTGCTCAGCTTTCTAGTATCCATATATAGTTGTAATGCATTTATGTTATCTCTGAGCTAGCGATGCAATGATTTAGATTTTGTCAGTACGATTATAGTCTGAAGAATAATCACGGTTTAACGATTATTATGCAATTATTAATTTCATAACATGTACATCTAGCCGTCCGTTAGTCATTATGCATTCATTCTTTAGCAGCAGTTTTTTACAGTAATATTTAAATTAGTAATACCCAAAATGGTCTTTTGACAGACATTTCTCTGTTGGAATTAAAGCATCTGTTTGGTCCTCTGTCACAGTTAATATTGCCCATAGTAGTCTCGGTGGTCCGTGTCTCTGTAAGCGGGTCATTTAAGCCGGTGCACCGCTAGTGTAACTTTTATTTTTGTTTTACAGTCCCGTTCTGTGTAGCAGAAGATCTTGGGTTTAGCGGAACCTTTACTGTTAATTAACCGTGACGATTTATATCGCGGTTAATCGCGGCATCCCTACTCTGAGCAGCATTAAACAGTCTTGTGTAAAGACACCTAAATAGCATTTCAGAAGCTCGTATGCACCACATTTGCAGGGTAAATGTGGCATTAGAAATAAAAACAGTCAATTTGCTTTCAAATGTCAGTCAAATAACAAAATATTGCATGCTGCGTCTCATATTGCTACATTCTACAGAAATAACAAGGCTGCATCTGAAATTGCACGTTCTCTCAGTAGGTGCTTCTGAATTCTTTTTTTTAATTTTGCTTTTTGTTTTATGAATACTATGGACACACCACTCTTCTAACATATCATTTTTTGCCTACTATATTACAGGGAAGGATGTGATTTCTGATGCAGTCACAGTCTAGAAAGCTAGTATGCTATTCCAAACATAGCCAGCTGTTAAAAAAATCCAAGTGCATTGCATACGATCTCAGCTTTCTATAGTCCAAAATATCTGATTCTACTGAACATTCTTTGGCTTGTATGTGAGCGGTTTGATCTCAAACTGTTTTAGGTTCAGCAAGTTCAACAGAACTCTTAACAGTCTTAGAATTAGCTCTCTAGCGCTTAGCTTTGACTTAATTGCTGTCTGAAGAAAATTTAATTTCATTCATGCTTCCAAACATTCTCTCCCAAATGTTTTAATTGAAGATTTAATTCAGACAGCAATGCTTTTTGCTTATGACTCCACAATTCCTTCACTCTCAGTGTCCAACAACTAAAGTTTGATTTTATTACGCCATTAGCTGGTCCTTGTGTTAGGTGACCTTCACATTCCCCACCGATGCAACACCCTGCCTGCCAAATTCAAGAAGTTGCTAGTGCCTGGCAAAATTCAGCACATCCTATGCACAGGAAACCTTTGTACAAAGGAGAGCTACGACTACCTGAAAACACTCGCTGGAGATGTGCACATTGTCAGAGGAGACTTCGATGAGGTTGGCTTTTAGTTCCTATTTCTGTTTATCAAAGTTCCTCATGCACCCTTTTAACCATTCGTACTACTTGCTTTTCAATGGCAGAACTTGAATTATCCAGAGCAGAAGGTGGTGACCGTGGGGCAATTCAAAATCGGTCTGATCCACGGACACCAAGTGATCCCGTGGGGTGACATGGCGAGCTTGGCACTGCTTCAGAGGCAGCTGGATGTCGATATCCTCATTTCTGGCCACACACATAAATTTGAGGCTTTTGAGAATGAGAATAAATTTTACATTAACCCTGGATCGGCCACAGGGGCCTACAGTGCACTGGAAAGGTATACCATGTACTTTTATATCCTCCACATCATGTTATATGCAATTGATTACATGGAGTGATTCAATTGTCTCTTTACAGCAACATCACACCATCGTTTGTTTTGATGGACATTCAAGCATCTACAGTGGTAACGTATGTCTATCAGCTCATTGGAGACGACGTCAAAGTGGAGAGAATCGAATACAAAAAGTCTTAAAGAGCGCGGATACTGTCAGCTGCCTTCTTTCAGGATGCTAATCGTCATTCCCTCTCACCTAAACGTCACAAATGCTGTATCATAACGTTACGCTATATTTTAATGTAATATATAATACTGTTTATACGTCACCAGAATGTCAGCGTTGTGGTTTTTCGGCAGATGGTTGTTGAGGATGCAATAATGCTGCATTATTTGCATAATGGAATTGTGAAATGTTAGTCTTCTAAATATGTTATGTTCCCTGTTAATTTTTCAAGGCCCATGTTAAATCATCTTTCATACAAATAAAACCCCCACATCACATAAGCAGTGTAATTTTGTTTTTTGTTCCCATTTTATAAGAAAACACAGAATGCACATTATTAAAATGACTATTTTGAAATGCCTGGAACAGTTTTTTCCTTAAACTGGGTATGTTTTAAGAATGATCTTTGTAGATATTTTTTAAAAGTGACGAATAAAACATAGATTGATGTGTTAGCTAATAAACAGAAAGTCCTCATCGTCGTCTTCCGATTCATTGAAAGACAGGCCACTCATGTGTCCAGCGAGATAAGAGTCCATTTCAGACGCCTCCCATTCAAAGTCATCCTCCCATGGATGTGCTTCTGGAAATTTAAGTCAGTTTTGAATCATGTTTAGCACAACACTGACTTCATGATATCAGGATTGTAATGAATCATATGTTGCACTAAGTAACAAACCTACCCCGTGACGAAGCATGTTTTGCAATGGTAGTCCTTTTCTTTCTTGAATGTATTGTGTTTGATTTTGCAAATCCAGAGGACATTCTATGCAGTAGTTGAATATTAGTATCACAGCTATTCCTTTCAACAGTGTTTTAACATTTTTGCAGGTGGCATCATTTACTTACCTTTGATGCTTAGCAAGTTTAGGTAAAGTTGTTTTTTTGACTTTCTCCGAGGTTGAAGATTTTTTTCCACTTTCTTTGGTCTTGCTCTTAGATGCACTTTGAGAATTTGTCGTGTGATCTTCTTGTGGAGTGTATGTTGACATCTGCAGCTTCATGTTTAGATTGACATTCGCATCTGGCACTAAGAAGTTAATAAATTAAATTATGTTACATATTTCACTGTAATGAAAGGTAATACAGGTAAATGTGCTTGATGAGGCGATGGGGCACCTGTCCTGATACAGCGGTGTAATACATTCATATAGTGTTGACATATTAACTGCCGCATGTGCTCTTTACTGTAGGCCTCTGCGATACTATACAGAAAACGCTTCTGTCCGGGTGTCAGGCCTGGGTGCTGAAAATAAAGATAATGCGAATGAAGTTGCAGTCCTGATTTGTATCAGAAATCACATATATTCATCAAATCATTGGTACACAATAAAGGCCTGGGTGCTGAAAATAAAGTTACTTGGCATAAGTTCCAGTCCTGATTTAATCAGAAATCAGATATATTTATCAATCATATTTATCATTGCAAAAACAAAAAGTTTTAAATAATTACGTGTTATGTTATATTATTATAATATTATGTTGTTGTAATAAACCTTATGTCCACAAAGGCTATTGCTACAGTAACAACATCAATATTCTAAAACATTTTAAGAACTTTTCTTATTTAATATAATTTATTCCAGTAATTTCAAAGCTACGTTTTCGTCAGCCAAACATTCAGCTTTGCCACCACGCCAATAAATGATTTTAAAATATAATCCCAAAAATTTAAATACAGTATTACTTTATTTTTAATGAAAGAAATACCTAAAAAAACATCAACAACAATTGTCTAATTATTGCAAATGTTTGACCAGTTGTGTATATTTTTATAAAATACCTGTAAAAATGGAGCAGCAGTTATGGTCTTGGGGATGTGAATAGTTTTAATGCACCGATCTTGTTCTGACACTTGTACAGTTGTAGATCTTTGTGTTTTGTGTCCAAACACAGAGTTTGTTTTGCCTGGGTAAAGAGAAAAGTTAAGACCTTTTAATTTATTATTTAGTTACAGTTCACGTGACATAATATATATTACAATATTACAAAGTAATCGTTCCCACAAAATAGTTTGCTACACATATGACAGTCGTATTGTCTTCAGAGGATTTTTTTTGGAATGCACTCAATTGGGTCAGAGACTCTGGTTACTCTGTTCAAATTATACAGGTGTAATGTTTCTGTAATTTACACAGATTAAGCTTGCTACTGTAGCCGTGTGGAAAAATCCTGTCAGGTTGCTAGAGAGATAAAAATGGTTGTGTTTCGAGTTCAAACTTACTGTACATGCTTTTGCAGATGTATACTGTATTTGCGGATGAGTGCTGTAGAAATGCAGTGATGTGATTCAAGAACTAACCATTTTAGGATAGTACAACATATAAAATAATTCCCTGAAGTTATGTAAACTATACAAAATGTCTTTATAACATGCGAGTCTGTTTGCTTATATAGAAAGTAAAAGCATTAGCTGACACTATCATTTTAACTTTACACAACATTTATGTTTTCAGTTAAAATGGTGTGCAATTTAAACTAAATTTACATTTAAACCCGTAAAACTGTAAGTTAAAAGTTTATGTATGTAAATTTATGTAAATCTACAAACCATATTACAGTACAAAGGTAGCAATTGTTAATCTGACCAATTAATAAATATTTATGGGCAAACTTACCAGCTTGCACATGGTTGAGACCGGATGGCCTGTCAAGACATAATATCATAGTAAATACATAATTAATGTGACAATAACACAATAAAAGTAATTTTCATAAGAAATTCTTAAGGCTTACCTTAATGGCAACAGTGACTTTTTGTGGTGCAGACGACTTTTATCGCTGTTTTCAAGGAATTTTACGTGCCTTTTCATGCCGGAGTGTTACCTGAACTGAGACTTGTAGAATATTTACAGGTGATATAAGGCGACCTGTAATACCATCCGATACTGCGCGAGCGCGTTTGCAGTGTTTTGACCTCAGCGGGCTTCCGTAGGCGACGGAAAACAGCATGGCTACTGTAGACATTGTAAGTGGAACGCATTCCTAAGGCGCATAACACGTTTTTGTGTGAAATAAGTGAAAACGGCGTACTGTCTAGTGCTGTTGGAGCAGGAGAATTAACAATGCCTCGATACGCGCATCTAGTGATGGGTCCTGCCGGAAGTGGAAAGGTAATTCAGTACCAGAAGGGCTAGCTGGGTTAACGTACTAAATCATCCAAACAGTTATGATTTATTTTATTGTGTGCATAATTGCGCTTTAGTGTTAAGTCTAAAACGCGTATCTGGTCTGCATTGATCGTATTTATTTTAGTCTAAGTACAATAGAACCAAAAAATATATCGTTGCCTGTGTAGGGTGTCGTAAGTCTTATATTAAGTCCAATTTATTTTCTGTATTTTTCAGAGTACTTACTGCGCCACAATGTTAGAGCATTGTAAGGCCCTCAACCGATCAGTACAGGTGGTCAATCTGGATCCAGCTGCAGAGCATTTTGAGTATCCTGTCATGGCAGGTCAGTTATCAGTATATAGATAAACACACACACACAGAGTAAGATATACTGTCATATAGCGTGAGCAGTTTTTATCAGAAGGTTTTTTGGATCATAAGAAGTAAAAACAATCATGTGTTTGACTGCCATTATTCACATTGTTTTAATTATTTGCGTTGAAAAAATACAGGATTTCAATTGAAATATTATTAAAATAATAATGATAAATAGTTTTGGTATTTATTGTAAGTAATATTAAAAATATAAACTATTACAAATGAAATAATAAAATCATGTGTTTATAAAAATAGGTAATGGATTTTGATTTAATTATAATTCTTTGAAGTTAAGAGATCAGAGTCTTCAAATAAATTCATTTAATTCAATGAATTTAATGAATTCAAGTCATTTAATTTGTATTTGAATTAACTACTACTTCAAAGCCAAAGTAGCCTTTTATTGACAGTTTTAACATTTGCCATTAAATGGATAGTTAACGGAAGAATGAACCCCTGTTACAATTTTCACTGTATACAGACATTCGAGAACTGATCCAGGTAGATGACGTTATGGAGGATGACTCTCTGAGATTTGGCCCCAATGGAGGACTCATCTTCTGTATGGAGTACTTCGCCAACAACTTTGACTGGCTGGAGGAGAGTCTTGGTTATGTGGAGGATGACTACATTCTGTTTGATTGCCCTGGTAAGAGGTGATTTACCAGATGTGTAGTGCTTTTATGGATTGGAATGAAACAATACAGAGCGTTGTGTTCTCCGGGGTGCAGGTCAGATCGAGCTGTACACGCACCTGCCTGTAATGAAGCAGCTTGTGGAGCAACTGCAGCAGTGGGAGTTTCGCGTGTGTGGAGTCTTCCTGGTTGACTCGCAGTTCATGGTCGAGACCTTCAAGGTAAATGTTTGGCAAAAACTACATTGAATGTAAATGAAGCAAGCATGGGGAGTATTTGCGATTTGTATAAGAAATTAATGAAATAATAAAAACCAAAACTGTTTGTTGCCCTTTTTTTTTTCTAGTTCATCTCTGGAGTTATGGCTGCTTTGAGTGCTATGGTGACATTAGAAATCCCACAAATCAACATAATGACCAAAATGGATCTACTAAGTCCAAAAGCTAAGAAGGAAATAGAGAAGTACGTCCATGTAATGCAATCCATTAATAATTCACTTTAACCTAGATTCAGATGAAGACAGACTGTATTTTTTAAATTATTTGCAGGTATCTGGACCCAGATATGTACTCAATGATGGAGGACAACTCTGTGTCTTTGAGAAGCAAGAAATTCAGGAAATTGACCAAGGCTATATGTGGTTTGGTAAGTTAAAATTACAAAGATTATGCCTTGAGGCACTGATAAATACAGTGTGCTTTGTTTATTCATTTATTTATTTATTTTTTAGTAGTAGTATTCAAAAAATTCTGATTACAATTAATTTTTTAAAAAGTTAGGATTATTGTGCTTGTTTGATGGACTGCTCAATTTTGATTCTATACCAATATGACTACAAAATGATGAGAATAATAATAATTATTATTTAATAAAAACATTGAACAAAATAAATTATTATTTTGATTGTGTGAAATATAAAAAAAAGAGTATTTAATAATGATAATATAATACTTAGAATCATTTTATTTTACAGTAAAACACAAAACCACAGGGGAAAAATCCACTTTGTTGGCTACAGGTTTTATAAAAGTTTCTGGTTACAGATCTGGTGAAATAATTTACTCTTTTGATTAATCGTTCAGCCCCTAGCATCTTTCATAATCCCATTCGATGTCAAGTTTACAATCATGCTGTAGTGAATTACTAACATGGCACTCCTTCTTTAGATTGATGATTACAGTATGGTTCGTTTCCTCCCCTTTGACCGCACTGATGAGGAGGGCATCAACATTGTCCTGCAGCACATTGATTTCTCCATACAATATGGTGAAGACCTAGAGTTTAAAGAGCCCAAGGTCGGTGCTTATGATTACTGCCATATGCTATGAACTGATGTTTGATTCAAATATATATTTATTCCACTTGTTCATTATAATAAAAACAGTTGTTTAGACTAAATTAGTTTTAGTTTGCAACAAAATTAGCATTTTGCATAACCGCTCTTTTTTTCCCCCTTTATTCCAGGAAACTGATGTGGAACCCAGTAATACAAATTTTGACGAACTCTTCCAAGACAGAGATGATTCTTAAGCGAGGACAGAGATCATACTTCAAAGCCAGACAGATTTGTTCCACTAATTAAGAGTTTTCATTTATTTAAACTATATTTTGTGTCAATGACATTCATAATGTCATTAGTTGAAGGTTTCAATCTAAGCAGAGTTTTATAAAATATAATCCATTTTTTTAGAAGCGCATATTTATTTTCCCAATAAAAATATGAAAATGACAAATGTGGTGTTTTCATTTTGTTAAAAAAATTAAGCCGTTAACATCTGTCAAAACCCAGTGGTGTAGAACGTGATACACAGGACAAAAGATACACAAGCAACTTATTTTAAGCAATGTTTCTTGGACTGAGAATGAGCAACACATTTCTATTTGGATTCTTTAGATTGGTCATGGGACTAAGGCTGATCATCATCATTTTGAGCAATTGTGATGGGCAGTAACCCGCTGAGAATGGATGACATATCGTATCATGGGCCCCCTTCTCTCACCTGGTTACCCGGTGACGGCAACGTTACTCAAAAAGTTGACATTTATTACCAGCCATTAGAAACACTTTGATGGAGATGTGGAGAAGTTGCTTATCATTATGAGTTATTTAATAGGGGATTGTTGAACATTTGGCCACGGTCATCAATATTTTGATTACATCCTACTGCGCTTAAGTTATGTTGTCTTGATGGACAGGTTGCTAGTTTTTGACTGTCGTGACATCAAAATGGTGTGTGGATAATTTTAAAGACTATTTAAAAGAAGTGAAATTGCGCGGGGAAATATAAAACCTAACTAAGGCGCCCCCCAGTGGTTATGGCGGGATATTCTCCCTGGAACTTCCTGTATCGGTGTTGGGTGGGACAGCGGAAGCGGCGGCTTGCAGCGCTGACATATTCATTTTTGCCTGCCAGATTTGGGAAGTATTGTACCAAAATGCCGGTAAGAAATCGTCAAACGTAACCATTTAGATGGTAAACGCAATTGTTTGAGCTATAAGCAGTTTATAGTGCAACGTTTTAGAGCAGCGGCGAACTAGAAAAATATATTTTCGCGTTATTAGCCATAGAGCTAACCTGCTCAGCACCTTACTCTGGCTTTTTTTTTTCTACAAATGTAACAGTTTTACAAATACACATTACATAGTGTTTTTATCTTTATGCGTTTTAGCTAAATATGTGTATGTAAGTGTCAGAAATGTGTTAGAAACGGAATTTGTGCAGCTGTCCATGATGCAAACAACTGGATTTCCTCATTGGCATTCACCTCAGAGATCACAGATTGTCTTCAAACGCTTCATTTTGAAACAAATTTGCTATGTTAAATAAATATTACTAAGTCGTTTTTGCATTTGTTGTGATGCTCCGCTCTCTTCAGGCTTACCACTCCAGCCTGATGGATGCAGACACAAAAATGGTGGGGAATATGGCATTGCTGCCCCTCAAAACACAGTTTAAGGGTCCAGCTCCTAAAGAAAGTAAGAAAGTTTGCTTATTTTCTGGCAGTCCTGTTAGATCAGAGTTGTATGTGGTTCTTCCTTAAATGGCCATCGCTAGTAAAGGGTATTTGACACATCAGCTCTTCCTTCCTGTTTCCATATTCAGCCAAAGACACAGATATTGTCGATGAGGCCATCTACTACTTCAAAGCCAATGTTTTCTTCAAGAACTATGAAATTAAGGTAAGATGCATGACCATACAGCATGCTATTCTGGAGCTTGAAAAAATGCCTTGCGTGTCTTAACATGCATTCATAGTTCTGACCTGAGAGAGAACACATAACATTCTCACTAGATCCTGATTTATACCTTATATATATATGCATATACGCAGTCATAATCAGGTTAAATACCACTTTTATGCTTGAGATTTTGTATTGAAATATTCACTTATTTTAACTTTTGTTAGAACGAGGCTGATCGAACTTTGATCTACACCACTCTTTACATCTCTGAATGCCTCAAGAAGCTCCAGAAGGTAACTGTTGAGGAATGAAAGCTTCATTGTAAATTTCGAACATTCAGTGAAAAATCATTTGTCGGGTGTTCTTAATTTTTCTAATACTGTATGCTTCGTACATTATCTAACTGCAATCTCATATATGATTTGTAGTGCAGTTCAAGGGGTCAAGGAGAAAAGGAGATGTACACGCTGGGAATTACCAACTTTCCAATCCCCGGAGAACCTGGCTTCCCTCTGAATGCCATGTATGCTAAACCCTCTAACAAACAGGAGGAAGGTATGGCAAAATCCAGTCATAACGTACCTGTCTGGTTGTTTTACACATTCACTATGAGTGCATTAGAAGTTTTATTGAGGATTACAGATTAATAGATGCTGTGTTTTTTTTCCTGGACAGAAACGATGAGGGCTTACCTGCAGCAAATCCGACAGGAGACTGGACTGAGATTGTGTGACCGCGTGTTCGACCCTCAGACAGACAAACCAAGCAAGGTGAGACGCATTGAAATATTAGCAGTCAAATCAAGGTGATTGACAAAAGCAAGATAAGCTTTTATAGGCGTTTTATTCATTTACTAAATTGATTCATTTGGATTGTGCATTGTGGCAGTTTTCCTCAAGTGCAAAAATAAAGGTTAACTGTTTTTTAGAATTTTTGAAAGTCTGCAACATGTTTCATATATTTAAATTATATATAAGTTATTTTGTGTCATTTTTTAGGATTTTGTTCATTGTAACATTATATTCATAAAGCATAAACATGTATTGTTGTAATATTACAAACCAAAATTTGTTACGTAACATTTTATTTTACGGCTACACCTATTAGTTGCTTATCAGCATGCACATTACCAGAATATTAGCGCTAACTAAGCACATATTATTGCCTTATTCTCAATCCTACACAATACCTAAACTTAACAACGACCTTACTATTAATAAACAGCAAATTAATTGAGAAAAAAGCTATAGTTAATAGAAGTCTTACCTATTCCATAGTTTTAGCATTTTTTGTATACTGTGGCATTTTATTAGAACATTTAAGATGCAAAGTCCTGTTATTGTAGAAAGTTACATTTAGTGATTTTTATTTATTTTATTTTATTTTAGCATTATTTTCATGACAGTTAAGTACATTGCTTTGGAGACAAATACAACTTTTTTTTTTTTTTTAAAGACCTTTCTTATCTATTTTTTTTTTCACCAAAACATTATCAGCGTCTTATGTGAACTGTTTCAAATTGATATAAAACTAAATTCAGATGTTGATAATATCCGTTTGTCTTCTACAGTGGTGGGTTTGTTTTGTGAAGAAACAGTTCATGAACAAAAGTCTGTCTGCACCTGGCCAGTAAGAAACCACTCAGGATCTCTGTTGGTGTTTCTGCGTGGGAAGTGTATGGATATATTTTCTTTTTCTGTTTTTGTTTTTTCTTTAATCTGTATGCAAGTGTGTTTACCCTGAGATTTTTTACTGGTGATCAAATACATTTGATTTCTGGCCTGTCATACGAAACAGGAGCGGATCAAATAAAAATCTATTAAAGAGAAACGGCTAGACAACATCTCTCATTTCAAAGTATTTCATCTTATATTTAATATCAGCCTCATTTCAATCAACAACAACAACAAAATAGTTTCAGTTAACAATAAAAACACTGCTTGGTGTGTAGTGAGTTCATAATTGTTTTATTTTTCCGAACTTGATTGCTGCAGAAATGACATTCCTCCATATTTAGTGTTCAAAAATCAATGTTCTGCCACACAAACTGGAGAAAAGTGAGTTTCACACCAGTAACACAGCACTGAATCAAAT
The DNA here is from genome assembly GCA_034779775.1 of Enteromius afrohamiltoni. NCBI lineage: Eukaryota > Metazoa > Chordata > Actinopteri > Cypriniformes > Cyprinidae > Enteromius > Enteromius afrohamiltoni. The sequence goes on from JAUYWG010000059.1 coordinate 6,704,092, forward strand.
CAAAACGTGACCGACCAACTGGAATTGCACAACTTATTGCTTTAAATTGTTTTCTGTCTTCAGAACAATAGATTTACATTTGCATTAGTACACAACAGCCAACAAACCTCACACAGACAGGATCCTAAATTTGTGTTGCCAAGAATCATATGCACCTTTAGAAGTTATTGAGGTAACTGTTTTTGACGTAAGACATAAACAACAAGACTAAAAGAGAATAAAACATAAGGACAAACACTAGATATGTAAGACAAATGCTACATTTTAATGAGCAATTACATGATGGGACCTTCGGGGAACAGAAGAGTGAACAGGATACAGTCAGGTTTGGGGTGGACGTCACAAACAAATGACTGATAAAGCTATGGTACAATACATCATATTTACATACACAAAAAATACAGCTTTTGAGCTTACCATTTATACAAAAAATATTCTCTGTCTCATGCAAATATCTAACTTTTTGGTTTGTCCAAAAGAGGATTCCAGCTCAAAAACCGACTAGACATTGAGACGGACTTGACATCACTGAATACAATTTTCCTTTCTGATAGGAGAACAACTTAAGGCAGCAGAGAAAGAGATGGCCCTTTGAGAGACATCTGCGGTATTGTTGTTTTTTAAGGGAACAGGGCTGTCCGACAAGTCAGTGAGAAGGGAAATCAGCATTGATTCTGACCATCGGCCTCTACTAGTACCATAAACGCACAAAACACGCCAGAATTGCATAAAAGACATTGTTCAAAATTGATGGCTCAGTGGCAGATAAAAAAGCGAGTCAAAACACAGGTGTCATGCAGTACATTTCATCATAATTAACATAATAAATAATTCAGACACACTAGACAGTGGAGGGAAATCGACATTAACAAAACGTGCTGTAACTCACACATTCAGATAAAATAAAAAAATATATTCTACGGTGGCTTTGCTCTGACATCCCTAAAATGGTGCAAACCCAAATAACTGGTGATTAAAATAAAGGTGATTGCCTATTAAAGTTTGTAATTGGCATGTCTAGGGGGGGCTGGTTAGAATTCAATACACACGATGAAGCTTTGCCACACGTGAATGTGATCCAACGCATCAGTTAAACCTATTAAATTGATATGAGCTTGTCGTGGGTTTTAAAATCAAAATTCTCAAACTGTCTTTGACCTCAAGATATGGAGATGGGAACTGATATGTACCAAACGAAACAGCGATGGGGTGTCTAGTCGAATGCCATTTCTTGGCTTTTCCTCACACAGCGGGCGACTTTCCTCTTGAACTCACCGTTAGGATCCTCTCGCCATTCTTTCTGCAATCCAATCACAAATGTGATAGTTTCAGTCATGAATATGCATTAAAAGCCCTCAATTAAGTGCAATATAAAAAAAAAAGAAAATGTGGGATTGGATCTATGTTGTGTTTTTTTTTTTTTTTTATCCAGGATGTAGATGTATAAATACAAATGCTTCTTTTTAAAATAATGTATTATTTGCCATTAATGCTGTAACCTTACCATTTTTACAATAATAATAATAGTAATGGGTGTTATAGTAATGTATTATCCATATGACAACATTTTAGAAAGGCTGCATTTCCTAGCTATTTTAATAAACTCATACGATTTAGTACATTTTGATGAAAGGATAAGTCACTATGAAATCTAAATTGACCATATTTTTTTTACAAATGACAGGGTTTCTGCATGTTTTATTGTAGGTATATAAGATCTTTTTTAGACAAATTAAAGAAAACTTAAAGAATAAACTGAATGGAATGCAAAGCATCAATATTTTCCCAAATGTAAAGAATTGACAATTAAAAAAACACTAAAATATGGAATTTTTTTAACATTTCTTATCAGATCGCAAAAAGTTGATGTTCATTGTGATTTCATGGGGAAATGAAAAAATGTGTGATTCAGTATCATCACAAATCAATAAACTTACAGCTGCATCCACATTGGCTGGCGAGTCACCATTGGGATCAGCTAACATGGATATCACACTAATCATGATGGTCTCTACGGTGTGGATGGGCAGCCAACGCTCCTCAGGTTTCTCATAGCCAAATTTGTCCTCTCCTGGCTCATGTAGGATGGAAATGCACACATCCCCATTCTTTGCAACTGGTTAGAGATAAAGAATGATATCAGTGCTGGCCTCTGTGGGGATAATGACTTCACCAACATGCACTCACCGTTAGGATGCCAAATCTCGGTTATGAACTTCATCTTGGGAGGCCGAAGGGGGTAATCATGAGGGAAAATGAGATGTGCCTTAAAAAATCCACCTTCACTGTAAATCAAAAATGGGAAAAAAACTGGGTTAGTTAACTGGCCACTCTTAACCCAAAAACCACATGGCTGGTAAGTTGGTAACAGGATTGGTTGCTTACAACAGTGTGTCTTGAGGGCCGATTACGACAACCTCCCACTGATAGATATCATCATCATCAATCAGACCAGCAGAAAAACCTTCCACTGGGTTTTTGTTGAGCTCTGTAGAAGAAATAAAACACAATTTTAATACATTTAATTGTATGTGTACTTGTTCAAGGTTTTGTTTATAAACATGCCGATCACGAAAAAAATATAATTATATATCCATTTGTGTGTTTGAAATATAACACGTATTGTAATTTACATGATGCATCTGGCTACATTGGATATCAACCTACATTTTCAGTTATGTAATGAGGGCTTCAGGTTAATCTAAATAGCTATTTTTCATACTACAAATATACTATATCGTGATCACTTGAGTCATTAAAAACGATTCATTTTAACACTTAACCTAAATTAACCCGTTTTGTTTTTTAATTTGTCCACTGCATACCAACACGTGTCAATGGATATTATGACCGGTAAACTGAGGTTTTACCACTCAATCTCTTTCATTTCAAATATATAAAATATTATGTTAAATAAATAAGTTATTTTCTTAAATAAACCGTATAAGCTTAGATATCAACATGTTTATACCTCACCAACTTATTAGTCGCTAGCATGCTAGCAAAGCCTTCTGACCTTATAACTTTACAGGCGGAAATACAAAGCCCATAAGCTCTTTTCACAAACACCGACAAGGTGGGTTTCGTTACACACGGTGCAGTTTAGTTACTGAAGGTATGGATAGAAATGGTTGGCAAGGCATAATTTTGTACCACTCACGCTAACAGTTAGCCACCTACCTGCTAGCTGTTTTCGCAGAAGCAGGGCCGATTGCTCAGTCATTTTATTTTAACAAACGTTAACAAAATAATTAATGTCACCAAACGAAAACGGGACGAAATAAAGTCAGCGAAATCAATGTTGGCGATCAAAGTTGCTCGACCCGCAGCACTTCGGCGCTTTGTATTTGATATCTACTTCACATGCGCCGAGAACCTGTACATGTGATACTGGCACTGACCTCAAGGCTGTGTGTCACTAGGTAGCTGCCTCCTATAGCAGTTTTGGGCATCTTTATTGGGCACGTTCCGACTTTCGCACGTTGCTGTCTTTGTAGTTGTGTCACTAGGTTTCGAAACACAGCCGAAGTAAATGGGACCAAACACTTCGTTGATTATTCTGCTAGAAATATAGGTGATAGAAATAAAACTCAAATATCAAATGCTTTATGTTTAACAATATAATTTAGAAATTACTTTTTTATTATTAGGTTTCGATATACGCAATATAGGCCTGAACGTGTAGCAATGTTCATTTTAACTAAAACAAAACCCTTTGAAACTATTTCTGGTAATTGTTAGGCTGACTATAATATATTCTTGAAATAATGTATTGGAATTATTAGCATTAGACATGTTGTCAACTGAAACAAGCTGAAGTCAAAGTACTTAAACTAAAGCTAAAATAATGGAAATAGGAAAGCTATAAAGAAATGAAAGTGTTAAATGTAGCACACATAAAAAACTAAAGCTAAAATCAACATTTTGTTTAATTATAATTAAAAAATGTAAAATAATATTATTGAATATTATTAAAAATAATAAATGAACGCTATTTAGATTTTTTTTAATAAATATTATTATAGTATATAAATAGTGCTAAGATAATATTTGTATACCTTGTGCCTCATGCATTAAAAAAACTGAATTTCAAAGTAAATATAAAGAGTAAAGAAAAGCAATACTTAAGTAATACATCCACCTCCAATTAATTTTTAAAATAGTGTTGAGAGTTGTACAGTTAATTCTGAACACTGTTTATGTTTATATTGGTTTTTAATTACAGCACTCTATGTGTAAGTACGGTAAATGTATGATGCATATTATATTAGGTGCAATACAGGACATTTTATTTAAGCCTAAAACACAACACAATACTATGCATAACTTAAAAAAATACATATGAAAAACAGAAAACGATATTGCCTTGCTTTGTGGGTCTTATATAGCCTATGTTGACTATGTACATATTTACAACACTGTATTGTATTATTTCACTGTAGTGAAAACGTTTCCTGCAATGACAAATAAAATACACTAGGTGGTAGTCACTGCTCATGTGCGCTTTCTCCCAAAACTCCCTTAGGTAAAAGTCACTTAGTAGAAGACGTTCTGTGGTTTAGTTTTATTTTTAGTTACTAATAAATTATACATTTATAACATGGGCTTATTGATTTAATAAAATATCTTAATATGTCGACACTGTGTCTTCAGATGAGCCTGAATCAGTGAATCTGAGAGGATTCACAAAGACTGGCCCATCCTTTATCTTAGGAGCTTTACAATCCTCCTGACATGCCAGAATCTTACATTTGCTTTTTTACAGAACCATAAAAGGCAATCTTTTGGCTCCCTTCCCAGAAACTGATACCAAACATAGACTGAATATGGGAAAGAGTTTAGTTAGCGACTACATTCCACATCCGTGAAACTCAAACAAGGGGATGGGTTTCTGAATAAACAGCCGCGCTCAGGTGACAAAAGGAGGACTTTGTGTACTCTTGTTGGCGTGTTTCCTCTGATGGCGAAACGGTATACCTCTCCGATCTGTCTGTCGCATGGTTACCATAGATTTGTCTTTTGGCTTATCTTTTGTTGACATGTTTAGCATGCATCTGTCAACCCACTGTATTACACAGACAAGTGATGGTACACTGAACACAGCACAATCTTACGGAAACATGTGACTCCTTTCTTGAACTGTTGGATGCCTTATTACTAATTCAAACAATCCAACTCATCTTTGTCATCCAATCGCCTGCTTAAACCACCAAGGCTAATAGACCAATCGAAAAATGCTTATAGTTATTAGTTAACAATTCAGAATTCTACAACAATTAAACCTCCTGTATTATTTTAAGTATCTTGTATCTAATGGAAGCCATAAATCCATAAAGTCTTGCAAACAGATTGGCCCAAACAGCTTGACACTTCATTGAGATGCTGACCGAGCTGCTCTTTCTCTCTCAAGCCTGCTGCAATTAATGTGTCAGTCATGAGGTGTGTGATAAATGGGCTATTACTAGCTCGGCTGACCTTTCAGTGAATGGAATTGCAATACAAACGAGAATATCTTTTGCTTTATTCTTTATAAATCTTTATAAGGTGAATGTTATTGTAGGAGTTAGAAATTCACACATTCTTTTTAAAGCAATAGTTCACCCCAAAAAAATGACAAATTACTCAACTTTAGGCCACCCAAGATGTAGATGAGGAGAGGAATAGATATGGATTTGCTCACCAATGGATCCTATGAATTAAAGGGCGCCATCAGGAATTAGAATCCAAACACACTAATCACCATGTAATCTGTTTGGATGAAGAAACAGATCATCTACATACCCGAAAGATGGCCTGAAAGTAATTTTTAAAATGCACCTGAGCAGTTTCCACAACCTTTGGAATTTCCATTAGGTCTCTGGTCATTTTGGATTTCTGAATGAATCATTTTTAACCATTTCAGATTCAAAAGATTCAATGCCTCAAAATTACGAGCATAAAATATAATTATGAAAAAAAATTTACAGCACAATGATATACATTATATGGTATACAGTTCTCTACATTAAAATAATCTGACGACATATCTGCTATTATCTCAGCTATTTTCATCTAGAATAAACCAGTACAGATCAGGCATATTTGAGATGAAGGCGTCAGGGAAAATCACCTTCTACTGCAACTGTCTGAGACCTCTACAGATGGGCTGTGAATCTGAGCTGAAAGATTATGCTGAATGCCTTTTTTGGACATTTCTGCTTCCATGAGAAAAATCAACTTTATGGAACCATGGTAACGTCCGCGTAGAGTAATGCATTTTTATTCATTTATTTATTTTTTTTGCATTCATACATAAATGAACTTTCAGAACCGGAATCAATTAGTCAATATTTCTTGTATATATATATTTTCCAACTCATACTGGAAAGAATGACATTTGACTATGAGATTGACTTGTACACAAACGACGTGGAAAGCACCATGTCATATCTCCATGACAACCCAGCTTTAGCAAAACTAATTTAGCAGTTTCATATCTTTTTATCTGAGCCTTTAGTGTTGCAAAACAGCTGCAGACCAGGTCCAAGTTAATCTTATGATGTCGTTTCATTCCTCCTTTTCATCATCAGAGAGACAGTGTGCAGTAAGTGGCCTTATCTTGTATGTTATCTTGTAAGCTTTTCTCCAAATGGTGCCTGGGTAATGGTGAAAAGCAGCATGCAACCCAAAGCTCTTTGTGAAGATAATGAAGCTTGCTTTTTACACCAATTTAAAAATGAACCTGTTTAACCAGTCAGACACATCTAAGATAAATGATCTTTTTAATTAGAAAAAATCCCAGCTTGTGTCAGTAAACACCAACATCTGAACTAAAACAAAAGATGAACTAGCAAAGCTTGAGGTTGTTTGTAGTATATATATATATATATATATATATATATATATATTAGTATATTAGTGCTGGGCAACACATACTGGTAATTGTGATAAAAAGACTCACACATACAGTATAAATTTAGACAATATTTTCATGTATATAAACATACATAGTGTTTCATTCACCATAAAAAAAATGTTTATCCACTTCAAATGTTGATTACTGTCATTTATATATATCAAAATGACAGTATATATATATATATGTATTCAAATACAGTGGGTACGGAAAGTATTCAGACCCCTTTAAATTTTTCACTCTTTATTGCTAAAATCATTTCTTTTTTTTGACATTTTCAAATAAAAAAAGTTCATTTTTTCCCTCAATAATGTACAACCAGGACCCCATATTGACAGAAAAACACAGAATTGATGACATTTTTGCAAATTTATTAATAAAGATAAACTGAACTATGACATGGTCCTAAGTATTCAGACCCTTTGCTGTGGCACTCATACTGTATTTTTAACTCAGGTGCTGCCGATTTCTTCTGATCATCCTTGAGATGGTTCTACACCTTCAGTTGAGTAAGACCTTACAATACATGTCAGGGCAAATGAGAATCATAAGGTCTAAGGAACTGCCTGAAGAGCTCAGAGACAGAATTGTGGCAAGGAACAGATCTGGCCAAGGTTACGAAAACATTTCTGCTGCACTTTAGGTTCTTAAGAGCACAGTGGCCTCCATTATCCTTAAAGTTGTTTGGGATGTCCAGAACCCGTCCTAGAGCTGGCCGTCCGGCCAAATTGAGCTATCGTGGGAGAAGATCCTTGGTGAAAGAGGTAAAGAAGAACCCAAAGATCACTCTGGCTGAACTCCAGAGATGCAGTCGGGAGATGGGAGAAAGTTCTAGAAAGTCAGCCATCACTGCAGCCCTCCACCAGTCAGGGCTTTATGGCAGAGTGGCCCAACGGAAGCCTCTTCTCACCGCAAGACACATGAAAGCCTGCACGGAGTTTGCTAAAAAAACACCTGAAGGGCTCCAAGATGGTAAGAAATAAGATTCTCTGGTCTGATGAGACCAAGATAGAACTTTTTGGCCTTAATTCTAAGGTATGTGTGGAGAAAACCAGGCACTGCTCAGCACCTGTCCAATACAGCCCCAACAGTGAAGTGTGGTGGTGGCAGCATCAGGACTAATCAGGCTAACGTACAGGGACAGGACGACTGGTTGCAACAATTCTGTGTTTTTCTGTAAATACGGGGTGCTCTCATTAATGAGAAAAAAAAATAAACTTAAACGATTTTAGCGAATGGCTGCAATATAACAAAGAGCGAGTCTAAATACTTTCTGTGCCCACTGTGTGTATATATATTTCACATAACCTCTGGTTTATTGTGTATTTTTTTGTATATTGTGCATCTTATGTATTTTTGGTAGGTGGTAGGTTTTTTTGGTAGGTACTTTTGAGTCCACAAATTTTGGCAATACAATAACTATTGAACATTCTCACCATTAAAACAATGCAGGAAAACGATACAATTCATTAAAAAAAATTACAGAAAAAAATAATAATTTTACAAATTAAAAAACATTACAGTGCACAAATTGATTAAAGACATCAAACACTGTATAAGAGAACATTTAAAAATATATCAAACCAACAAATATTTTAATGAATGACCCATTCTATCCCATTGTGCCCCAACGCTTCACTTGCTCCAGGCCGAGCCCCGTGCTCTCGTTAACGGCGAAAAAGTGTAAAAGTGCACAGTGTAAAATGACAAAAATGACAAACAAAAAATATTACTAAAGCTTCAACAAAAATTTACAATAAAAATAATTTATACAAATAAAAACTAATTAAAAAAAACAATAAAAACTAAAATCGTATCTTGATGATAATGGGGACACTGGGGAATATGGGGACACCTGATTTCCAGTGATTACCGTCGTCTTGACTACAGAGACTACGTCTCTGCATTTAATAAATAAAGTTTAATTCTCGTCATTATACATTACCATCACTCTGTTCTTCTGTTTGATAATGTTCAGTGCTTTTCTACAATCTGTATTTTTAAAAGTGCTATATAAATAAAAGTGACTTGACTTAAACAACAGAACGGACTTGCGTTTTAGCAAATGTGTGTGATTTAGTAATCATTCACTGCATTTACTGTCGCCACCTACCGGCGAGTCGATGAAGGAACCTTTTTGGTAAATGTGTTCAGAAATTCGAATCACTAGCATGAATAAACATCCCCACCTCTATCCGCACAACAGCGAGCATATCAGCGACTATTCTGTGCGGCTAAACTACACCCTTTTTCATCTGGAGTGACGCCGACCAAGAGGGTCAGCTGATCCAAACTGACGTGACGAAAAAAAGTCAAAGGAACGGGATTTCCGGAGTCCGCGCAGCCAATGAGAGCATTCCACATGCGGACAGCTAGAGCGGTGCACGCGGATCAGGAGAGCGGCAGAGCGGAGACACGCGATTGGTGCTGATGGTGCTAGAGCTGCGAACACCGGCAGTGTGCTGCGGTCCACGGGAACGAGACGAGGATAGATCCGAAAGACTAGTCAAGGGCTTCGTTTGGTTACCCAGCCCATCATAAGGACAGTAGGACTCCCAGCAGGCATCGAAAAAACCAGTAACGACTAGCGAGTTTGCGATGCGCGTTGTGTAATTTTTGCTTGCATTAGTCCGAGTTTGTAACTTTTTTTTCTCGTTAAACGCCCGAACCACAAAGTCAACGTTGGCTTTTATCGTGTTACTGTTTATCTGAGGTCACCACGGTTGTTTTTGGATCAAGTTTTTTCGTGGGTCCGAAGGTCTTGGAAGAAGCCCGTTTGTGGGGGGTTGCGAGTCCGTTCATAGTCAGCGTGTCCGTCCGTCCACGATGGAGAACGCTCATACGAAAACCGTAGAGGAAGTTTACAGCTTTTTCGCCGTTAACGAGAGCACGGGGCTCGGCCTGGAGCAAGTGAAGCGTCAGCGGGAGAAATGGGGACCGAACGGTGAGTGAGCGAACGTGGCCCGGCTAATGCTAACAGAGGAGACTGGGATCGGCAGTGTAATAGAAAGCAAAGAGCTTTAGATGATTTCGCAATTTTCATCTAGTGCACGAGCATTGTTAGGCCCGTGAGAGAGCCGGCGCACATGCCGGGAGATTCGTTTCATCAGCCGGCATGTGTCCGAAATGAAGGCTCGTGACGTCACTGCTGCTCGCCACCAGCGAGTATTCTCATTTCACGGATTTGGAAAGAAATTTGTGTTTTAAATAGAAACAACCTGTTTTGTTACGTATTTAATTTTTCCCACTTAAGTGAAAAATCTGTTGTCTTTTGCTGTGAGGCCTGATTGATGCAGATGTATCTGTACATGAACTTTCAGGATCTAACGTTACGAATATCTTTTTTTTTTTTTTTTATACCCCCCCCCCCATCCTGTGAATCTTTGGCTGTCCCACAGAATTGCCTGCGGAAGAGGGTAATCTTTTGACATTTATTGTTTTTAACGCCTCCTTTTATGCATTTCACACCTTGGTCTTTATTATCATGTATTCACATGTTTTTGTCTTCAGGAAAATCACTGTGGGAGTTGGTTGTGGAGCAATTTGAGGATCTTTTAGTGAGGATTCTTCTCCTGGCAGCTTGCATATCTTTTGTAAGTAGCCTACCTCGGTACAGTATTAATTAGAATACAGTGCTGGTTTAGTTTTCCATATCATTATTTTCCCCAGTTTTATTTGGATTAGTGTAAATATGGGTTAAATGGGATTTAATCCTTATGGGACTTAATCATTATGCAGAGGACAATAACATTAGTATTTAACCAGAAGAGAAATGAAACTAAACTTGTAATGTGTATTAAGTCATACATTTCTGGGGGAAAAATGGTTGCTTGTTTATTTGAAAAAAAAAAAAAAAAAGATAAAGCATCAAGCTTTGGCTGTCACCGAGCAATGTGAAAGCTAAAACATGTTCTGGAACGGCACATGTTAGTGGAATGGACAGAGAATTCCTTTCCCTGTGTTTTGTAATTACAAAGCGTCAGTTCCACTCCAAGTTTACCACAAGTTCTAAAAATAACGTTCTGAAATGGATCAAAAATTTAATATAGCACATAAAAATATAGCAAATCTCAACCAAACAGAACTTTATGATTCATGTTTGGTTCGTTAAGAATTTTAGATTAATTTAACGTTAATGTTAAAAACTGCTACACAAAGGGTAGTGAGGGTATGTACCATGCTGAAAGGTATCTGAGTGCTTCATAAATGCTGTGCGTGATATTTTGATCATGTTACAAAATGCTGTCATCAGTCTACAAGGTGATGATGTACAGCGGTTCACTCAGTGGTTCATTTATGCTGTCTGGAGTCTTTAACACTTGTCTGTTCTGGATAATGTTTCACTGCTGGAATGGGAAGCACGGTGAGGACTCTAAGAGGGCTTAGAGTGCTCTCACAGAGAACATGGTGTAAAATACTCTGGCCTGGAGGTGAGGTTACTGTGTTAAACCAACTGTCATCCACTTCCTGTGTTTAAACCTGTGGGGGTGCTGAAAAATCACTGTTTGTTGCATCAACATTGAAGGTTATTATTATTACTACAGTATGCTCGTTTACATGACAAATATGAAAAGAGAGAGGGGGGGGCACGACGTTCCTAAATCCATTTGCTTTTGTTAAGTGGCTGCTCCTTCCTCATCTTCCCGTCTGTCTACTGTTGTGAGATTGCTCAGGTTTTACTGGCAACAGGAAAGTTGTTCCCCCAGAAACGGTCCTGAGTATTGTTTGAGATCTCCGAGGCCCCATTTACACCTAGCCACATACAGGCCTAAACAAGGTCCAGCGTGCTTGCCCTCACTAACCTGTCATAGAGATGCATTAACATGCTGTTACACTCACCATTGTTATTCCCACAAGACAAGGGTGTTATTGAATCAGCACAATGTGTCCCGTCAGGACTAAGCACTGCAACTGGCATTTACAACCACAGCTATTTCCACAAGAACCTTCTATAATGGAAGTCAGTTAAATGATTGCGAGGGGCTTCTCATGTAATGGACTGAATTTTGGAAAAGGTATTGTGCTTTGTTTTAAGAAGTCATAATTTCTTACTGGAAATAACCTTTAACTTGTCTTTTTTTGTATGAGTTTGATGATGCTACTCTAAAAAGTGTCACATCTGAAGTATGGCTTATAGAATTGTTCTTTAAAGACAAAACATTGCCACGACTAAATATGTATATAATAAAATTAAGATTTATTTGAAATAAGGTGTTTTAAAAGTTTTCTAAAAATATGTATACACTGGATTAGAAATGCCTTGTCACTTCTGATCTATTAAATGGATGCTTACTTGAAGAAAAAATCTTTTTCACTCTTTTCACAACTTTTAAAAATAATAAACACGACCGATCCCAAACTTTTAATAGTAGTATATGCGTATTACATTCAATGTTGTTATGCAAATGTCTGTATAATGCTTTATAGATCCATGCTGTTCATTGAGATGAATTGGGATGGAGGATGTTACCAGGCGCATGTCTGTGGTTAGACTAATTGATAAAGAACAGTTTGGTAGTGTGAACTAGCTTAGGGATGCAATGCATCATTGAAAGGATGACTAAGAGCTGCAAAAGAAACCTCTCGTACAAGGTCAGAGATTTAATCGAACAGAACTAAAGCTTGTCCTAGAGTACCCTCTGGAAGATAAAACAGGATGTTACTGAAACGATATTCTAGAGACTACATAGGGAATACTAAGCTTTTTGCCTCACTAGAATGTGTGTGTTGGTGTTAAGACTGACTTTGGTTTTATGCACTGACTGCACATTGCTTCTGTTTGTGTATTGGTCTTTGCAAAGACACTGTTGTTCACATTTGAAAGAATGCATTTTTGATTTTAATTTTTTGATGAATTTGGTGAAAGGTTTTGATCTATTTTAAATGTTGCCTACTGTATTAAATTTTGCCATTACGTTCTCAAATTGACCAGTGAGAACTCTTGTGTGGCCCAGGTATGCCCATACAATCTAGATTGATGAAAGCTGGTTTGTCTTAATTTGGATCATATTGCATAAAGTGCTTCAGCATTCACTGGGCCTTGTCTGGACAGTGTCAGCATGCCTGTAAATTCACAAAACTGGGTCGTTAAGTACTTTGTCTCGGTTATACTGCCTAGAAGTGGCATGCATGAAAAATAGTCGTGCTTGTGAAGTTGCTGACAACAGTCTGTTTTGACGCATTGCATTAAGCCACAACTCCTGCCAAGCCTCATGATATAGAGAGACATGCTTGAGGTACAAAAAAAGATGAAAACAGGACGCACTAAACAGTTTACATGGTGTTTTTCAGTCATTTGGAAATGTGTGTGTATTTTGGCAAACATCCTCAGTGTAATGAAGTAATATAAATGAATAAAATCCTGATTTTTATTTTTTTTATGTATAGGTACTGGCCTGGTTTGAAGAGGGAGAGGAGACCATTACAGCCTTTGTGGAGCCTTTTGTAATATTACTAATTCTTATAGCCAACGCCATTGTAGGTGTCTGGCAGGTAAGTTCAGACCACTTTTTCTTCGCTTTGCCTTACTTTTAGGAAAAATAAACATAATGTAAGTGCAAATACAGTAATAGCTGTAAGGTTACTAAGTTTGCACAGGTCAAAGAAGTATTTTGATAATAATAATCTCACAAACAATGACAGATTGGACAAGAAATTTCCCATATAATTGCTAAAATCCTGGTTTTTGCATGTTGATGTGCTTTGCCAGATGTTTATGAACAATATTTTAAGTGATTTGTTGCGTGAGAGATGATCATAAACTACCAATCAAAGTCCGGGGTTAGTAAGTTTAGTCAATAGTGTTAAAATAGGAACAAAGTGATAGTAAAGGCATATATAATGTTACAAAAGACTTTTATTTGTGTGTGTGTGTATATATTGAAATTTGAGATATATAAATATAAATAAAGTAAATGTAGCCTTGGTATAAGTATAATTGGATGACATTTGTTGTTATAGTCTATATAATGGTATTTAAAGCTTTACTGCCCTCCACTGATAGTTCTGACATGTGTCTGGTCCCTCAAGTTTGTTTTAGACACTTTTATTTTATGAATGTAAATTTTCTTGTACAGTGTAGTTAGTCTTGTTATGAAACTGAAAACATGTGGCCGTTTTTTCCCTGCCCTTTTCTAAAGATAGCCCTGCTGTCCCAGTGGAATCCAGCGTAGAGCCAAGACCCTATTTTCTCCTGCACCTCTCAGCGGCCCTGAAACTCATGTCCCAGATTTCTCTCTATCATTTTATTTTAGTCACCATTCATTACCAAGACTGCCCCGAGAATCCTCAGCCTTTTCCCCTCCTAGTAGTCCTGAGTCTTTGAAACCCAGTGTTAAATGCATTGGGGCTGGATTTTTGGAGATAATATTACTGTATAAATGGAAAGAACTCTTTAATGAGTCCAAAAAAAGAGGCTTTAGAGCCTTATAGTATATGTCTGATAGTCTATGTTTTTTCCCTTCTGTGTTTTGGTTAGATAAATACATCATTATTATTGAACCATAAGAATCTTCCTAACATCAAATAGTAGGGTTTAAACAAAAGAGATTTGTTCAGTGTTTCTTACTCCAGCATTTAGTAGGAAATGTTTACAAGGAAATTAACAAGGCTCTTTTTAGCTGTTTTCTTAGTTGTTATTCATATAGTTTTGCCTCACAGCTAGCCTACAAGTGTTCCCCGTACAGTTCTTTGGTGGACTGCTTTCCTAATGTCAGGTGTGATGTGAGATTCAAGAGAACTTATTATCCTCTGGTCTCTATGGCCACTTTTTTAATCAGAGATGAGAGAAGCACTTGCTAGCCCAGGGCAAACTTAATTTCTGAGAGCACCAGTCCATGCACCTGCTCTGGTAGATTTACAGGCCCATTAAACATCTGCAGCAGAGAACTGAGTGACTCACAGAACTACCATTCAAAAGTCTTGGGTCAGCAGGGTTTTAAAAAATATTTTTACAAGAATAAATAAATGGTTCAGTGGTGACAGGGTTTATATTTTAAAGGTATAGTTCACTTAAAATGGAAAATCCTGTCATTAATTACTCACCATCATGCTGTTCCAAATCCAAAAGACTTTCAGTCATCTTCAGAACATAAATTAAACCCTTTGACCCTATAAATAAATGCAGTTGTTTTCTAGGCATTGTGGAAAAAGATCACACAAAAAAGCAACTCTTTTGAACGATGCAGTACATGGTGTCTGTTTATTTTTGCCAATTATTTTTAGCACTGTAAACAAAATCTTTAGTGGTTTATTTCCTGGCTGCATGGACTTAAGAGTACTCATAATATGAATCAAATGCATTTCATAAATGTTCACTTTTTTTTTTTTTATGTCTTTTGGCAATTGTCTTAATCTAAATCTAAATTTTGGCAGACCGCGTTCTGTTGGAAAGACTCCATGCTTGAAAGGAGTGTGTTATTGAGGCAGCGCGCTCTGCTTTTTCATTGATGTCTGAATCAAAAGTGTTCTTACAGAGTTAGATTAGCCTTCCTCCTTTCAGTTCTGCTCGTTTTAACTGTGCAATGAGAATCGCGAGGCCTAATGGGCCAAATCGTGTGGCTCTATCTGCTTTATTTCTTATTAACGTGATGCACCAGAGTCAATTCTGTATACTTATTAGCCATCTGAATATTACCACTGATGCTCATCACTGTAGTTAGAATGATTTCTGACTAGAAACTGTGTCAACATTTTTTTTTCTTAAGAAAAGGTCTTGTATCGAGAAGCGATAATGATCTGCCTTTTGTGGCGTGTGTATTTATAGCTTATTGCCTTAAATGTCTTGGTGACCGCAACCCTTCCCCCTTTATTTTTCCGGGTCTGGACTTTGAAACTGGTTTTTTACCCTTAGGCACGTTAGTTTTGTTTGTTTGATATAAGACTTTGTGTTCCCATCATGCAAGAGAAGCACAGGAAGTCCGCTGCCAAATCTTCTGCCAAGCAGGCTGCTACTATTAGCAATTGAGTCCTGAGGGATTAATCGCGCTGAAAGCATAAGGTCGCCTTAAATGCAACGTTTTACTAAAGAATTAAGCCCTGGAGGTCAGCGCCTCAGTCATCCAGGACTCAATTTAATAATCAATTTCTTATAGTGAGGTGAGCCAATATGGACTTTGGTGGTTCTACTATTTCTAGGGCGCCACTGAATTGAGCTTTGCAGATTTCAATTTTGAATGGTTATATTCTACAACAGGAAATAGTTTTTATGAAATAAATACAAAGAGTTTTAGTTTTTTAGCTCTGTTTATCACACATTTTGCATATTTGATTTCTTTCAAGATTTCTCTTGGCATAGAAATAGAAAGAGCATTAGAAATGGAGAAAGAACATGTGCAGATTTTGTGTAGCCTATTTATGTCCACAAATGTGAAAAGACCTCCAAATATGATTAGCCAATTTGTGAGGAACGCTTTCAGTGAAAGAACATTTCAATTTTTTTTTTAATTTAATCTGTCTGCCGTGATTCTTCAGAAATCATTCAAATATGTTGATTTAATGCTCAAGGAACTTTCGTACCTTCTATGTTGTAAACAGTTGAGCTGGTAAATTTAGTTTTTTCCAGGATTATTTGATTCACGAGACAGCATTTATTTGAAATAGAATGTCTTTTTTTTGTTGTTGTTAGTATAATATTTAGTACAATATATAGAATTGGTATAGTACAATATTTGCCTGAGATACCATTTCAAAATCTGGAATCTGAGGGTGCGCAAAAAACCTAAATATTGAAAACATTCCCTTTTAAATATTTCAAAATGAAGTGCAAAGCAAATTACTAATCAAAAATTAAGTTATGTTTACAGTAAGAACACTTACATCTTCATGGAACATGATCATTTACTTAATATTCTGATTATTATTATTAATATAATAATATAATAATATTATTATTATTTATAAAAGAAAAATCAATCATTTTGACACATACATTGTACCTATGGCTGTTGCTACAAGTATACCTGTGCAACTTAAGACTGTCACACATTGTTTTTATTTATATTTTTTTCTGTTTCTGTGGACCCCCTTGCTGCCACCTTACTCTAGTTTGACAACCCCTGTTATAAATAAAGTTCTTATGCTTTCTTATGCCTACCAGGATGTCCCAGAAATATGAAACTGTTGAATTTACAATCACGTTATGCTTGCAGGAGAGAAATGCAGAAAATGCCATTGAGGCCCTCAAGGAGTATGAGCCCGAGATGGGCAAGGTCTATCGCCAGGACAGGAAGACTGTACAGAGGATCAAAGCCAGGGACATCATACCCGGGGACATTGTGGAAGTTGCCGGTAAGAATTTCACTACTTTCAATAATAATTTCAGCCCAGATGGAAGGTGAGGTCTTATCTGGAGCAGCAACTAATCAGAAACAGGTGTAAAGCAGCCAGTGCCATCCTCCATATGCTGTGTGAACAGGCTGCTTTCCCAGTGGTTTAGGCTTACATTGACTCTCTTTCTGAACCTTTGTGTGCGATCACACGGTTGCCTCTGGAGAGGTCGTGTTTCATGGGTTTTGCAGGAAAGACTTCCTAGAGAGTACCAATTAGAGCTCTGCTGGTATTTCAAAAAAACACTCTGAATCAAGTAATTGCTTCTTCAGGTTTATTTTCAACTAATTGCCACAAAATTTTATCTTTCTGAAATGACTGACTGGCGTCACTTTGTATTGCTTGAGAAATAAGAGCTAATGTTGAATTTTTGTGCATTTCCTTTTTATTTTTTTTCTGTGTCACTTATGTGGTGTTTGAATTTCACAATTTTCAGTGTTGCCAACATTAGAACATGAAGTTGAGGCACATATAAGACTTAAGTGTCCTTATTTTGTATCAAATAAACAGACTTAAAACTGAGTAAAAACTAATAGTATTAAGTATTACATTTTAAAATCGTTTATCCACGATTTTTACAAATTTTACAAATTACACATTTTTTGTAACATTGGAAAATGGATATACTCATTTCATGTCATTTTTAATCAATTTAATACAAGTCTTGCTGAAAAAAAATCTTAAATTGATTTTTAAAAGGTATTTTTGAAAATGCCTTCAAAACAACAACAACATTTGCAACCATTATTTGTTTGAAAAAAAGCTAATCTGAAAGCTAAATAAGATTTATTCTGGCTGAAATACAACTATTAAAAAATCTGAAATCTTAAGGTGCAAAAAAATGTAATCAAAATGAAAAATTGCCTTTTAAAGCTGTCCAATTTAATCAGTATTAACACATTACTAATCAAGTTTTTTAAAGTTTACAGAAGGAAATTTATAAAATCTTCATGGAATTTTTTTTTTTTACGTAATGATTTTTTGGCTTAAAAGAAAAATCCATCATTTTGACCTATTCAATGTATTGTTGGATATTGCTACAACTCAAGACTGGTTTTGTAGTAAAGGGTCACAGACAGGAGGGGTTTATGATTTAGGGGAACGGGACAATCTCATTTCAGAGGGTTTTTATTATTACCAGGTAATAGTTTGCATAATGCAATATGTGTCATCAATATCTTTGATCCGTTTTCCAAGAAGAGAGTGACTGTAAAAGTCATGTACTTTGTAATTTGGTTAACTTCTAAAGTTAGAGTTCCCATGTGAATTCATCTGAATAGGGATTATCAGGAGTGCCCCTTGCTCTCTATATTGCATCATATATAGCCACGTCTCTTTGCTCACTGGAATAGATCACTAGGCGCTTCCTTATTGCTTCGCTCAGTATTTCACACATTGGGCAGCTGTTAAGACTCTTTCAGCTAGTGTGCAAGTAGCAGTTTACCATGACTAAACTAACCAGAACACTTCATCATAAGTGCCCTTTAGAGATTTTCTTTTTTGGCTCGGGGCCGGTACACACTGTTTACACTCTGCGTATATTACTGTTTGTGTCGGTACTGGTTCTGTTGAGGTGTGTGTGAAGCTCAAAAGCTTCAGGTGGGGTTAAATAGCTGCTTAGTCATGATGAGGTGAAAAGGGTAGTGCTTCATTATGCAGCAGAGCCCCCATCAGCAGGATGGGGATTGGAGGAGGAATGTTCTCGTGGGTCTGACTAATGCCCTGTGGTAATGCAACCAGGTGAGTGTGTGTTACATAACCTGTGTGGGGTGCCTTAACAGGTGGGTCATGCAATATTATTAACTCCACAGTACTTCTGTGTGGGTGGTGGAGTTGCATGATATTATGGGACTTGAATAAGATGCTTTTGCAGAAGCTGGGCTCCAGACGACAAAAAAAAAAACTAAGCTGCTAAAAATTAAGCTTCAGGATCCAGTTGACTGTCACCCTTACAAAATTTTCCTTACTGTTGATTCAACCTTACAGTTGGACCTCATATTATTAAAATATATATATTTTAATAAATAATAATAATAATAATAACAAAAAATATATATATATATATTAGGCCCTAAAATATATTAGGGCTGGACCAGAATATTCGTTTGGAGGGATGGCATTTTTTCATTTTGAGATTAAAATTTTCGGGGGGAAAAAAACTATTAACACGTGACATTGATTCCTGAGAAATGGTTCTCATTCACGCTTAAATGACTAGCCCTTGTGGCAACACCAACATAGTGATGTACTTTATCTCAGAGAGAAGACAAAAATGCAGAAGACCTCAGTTGTGTCGGAGCACTTTAAATTAACTGAAGACAAAACAAAGGCAGTGTGTCTCATATGCGATTTGAAACTGGCCTACCATTGCAGCACAAGTTTGAAAAATCAAGTTATGCAAGTAGTACGAAGCCAGCCTAACGTTACCTTATTTTATTAAGACTATTAAAATGTTTTTATTCTATAAGGTAATTAATTTAAAACATTAAAACTGTTCGTTAATTAAAATGTGTGATATTATTGAAAGCATGCTGCTGCGTTCTTTATTTATTACAATTTGTTGAACTTCGTTAATTTTTCGTTCTTTTTTTTTAAATAGCCTATCCTTTACGGCACCAGTAATTAGCCTACTGTGCTGCTAATTTAGCAGTTATTTGATAAATGTTGGGCTACCTCATTTAAAGTATTGCTCTAACAGACCTGTTATTGTTTTGTATTGCAGTGCAGTGTTCGTTCTTAAATAATCTAAGCCCTGCCCGGGCCGCATGTAGCGCCCGGCTTTCGGCTCGTGCTGTTCTGACATTTTCTTAAAGTTTTATTCATTCTGAAAGGGTTGCGACTTGCCTGTATCCATATTACACAAATATTACACATAACACCCCCTTGCGTCCGCAGCAGTTGGATGATCGGTTGTCGACATAAAAAAGCAACAAACAGACACACACAGAGAGAACCCTGCCTTTATTAGAGATAAGAATATATTCAGCCCCCTCCCACTGAAGCTTTGAATATTCGATGTCGATCACTACCAAATACTCGAAGCTCAAAAAATGGTATTTGGATCAGCCCATATATATATATATATACTAAAACTAAACTCTATCAATAATGTTTCTTTATTTTAATTTTGAACCGTTTAAGTATGTGTCATAGTAACTGTTTCTGGTTGATTTTAAATCTATACAAATAAGCAATAAGTTGCAAATAGAGTAAAAGCTCTGAGACATTATAGAGCAATTCCTATTCAAACAGCTAATTCACAAGCAAGTTTAAGGATTCAATTTAGGCACTTTGAACTGGCTTTTAGAAAAATAATTCCGTTCACGAGACTTCTGAATTGGTTACCACAGCTTGTGCTATATTCATGGTTACATACAGGAAGCATATTCTAACATGATTATATTTGATGAAACTTTGTGTGCATCTACATGTAGGCTTCCTGACTGTTGCCACTGGCAACTAGATTTTAAGATAACATTGAAAATGCAGTTATTTTGCAAACCTTTTATTTTTAGTCCGAAGCCCCATTTGCAACCGTTTTTCCCCAAAACCTATTTTCCTTTACAGTGCTTAAATCTAAGGCACTTTAGGTCCTTTGCTGTGTTACTTGGGCTATAGATACTGTTGTCCTGCGTCACTCTACAGCACTGTTTCGTTTGCTGCTGCAGTCAGAGATGGGGGGAAAAAGAGAGCGAGAACTGCATTCCTTTTTCTCCTGGTGAAGGGGAGAGAGAGGTCATAAAGGGGTCTGAGTCATTGAAACTCCTATATGGCAGGGATAAAGCTGGGGAAATAGATTTGGGTTAACCCTTTGAGTACGCTGGCAAACAGTGTAGCGGATAGACGGTGGTGAAGGAAACAAAGAGGGAGGTGACTGCAGGGGGAAGAGAGTCTCGTGAGTGGAATGTTAAGTGTCTGTCTAGAAGCAGCTTTTCAGCTTCACCGTCGAGCGACACCAGAGCTCACAGCTGATTTCCAGTGAGTTTTCAGCATCCACATGCATCTTCCAGCCTCTGCTCAGAGGTCGTCGAACTGTTCTTCAGCAGATGGTGCAGTGATGTTTGAAAAGCGATGCTCCCCTTTTCCCTTGTGAGGTCTGCTGACGTCTGTGACGTATGTTTAATCAAACCTGCAGGGCTTGGAATGTGACGCAACCGCATGACGCAGGGAATAAAAATGTTTTCATGTTCTTCAATTTCAGTCAAGCTAAGGCAATAATTTGTCCTGTTAAAATGTCATGTAAGGGCTTTCGGCTGACTTGTTTTATCTGTTTGTTTTAAGATTTTTTTGGAAGACAGTAATATTTTATTATGTAATATATTGTTTTAAAATATTGTTTTTTTTTATCAAATAAATGACCATGTTGGTCCAAACCTAAAAAAAAGCTTTGTTCATCTTTAGAATTTAAGTTACTTAGAATAAAAACCAGGTGGCTTGTCGCTGTCCCATTGACCTCCAAGTAATGAACAATGTCAAGGACCAGAAAAGTATGAAAGACGCTGTCAAAATAGTCCTCCTGCTATCAGTCTGAATGATAGTGACAAGAATACTTTTTGTATGCAATGAAAATAAAAATAACTGCTTTATTCAACAATTATTAAAAAAGACAATGTCTTAAATACTTTTGCACCTTGACTGTGTCATAAACTCTGCTTTTGTTTCACTTCACTCATGGAAAATTTACCTTGCAAGCCTTTGCTGGAGATGGCAGCCTCATAATCTCCACATCATTATCGGTGTGTCTTGTACATATGCCAGCTGATAGCATGTAAAATGATGCCATCATGCTGCTTTAAACTCCAAGCATCTGATCTGTTTTGCCTGGGAGGCTTATCCTAGCATCTGCAGTTCAGCAGCGATAATTGACCGTTTAGTTGTGAGACTATTCTCTTTCAAAATGCAGTAAAAGCTCTTTGTTTCAGAGCGTTGCTGCTAATGCTGAACAGAATGGAGTTTAAAAGTCTTAAAGTCATCATCCATTAGGCCTTTTTTTAGCAGCTCTGTTTGAGAACATGTCTTCGAAGGGAGCTACAGTAATTTGTAGTTTCAGGAAATTAAATCAAATTATGAATCTGAAGGATAATGTATTCCTTTTAGCTTTTCTCAGACACTGCAAAACACTTAAGTTAGACTTGATTTTTGACTTGATTTTTAACCAATGAGATTCTAGAAATTGTTAAAATAACATCATTAATGTGTATAAATTACTTAAAGTGTTGCATAAGATATTTTTAAAAATTTGCATAATTTGTTTGGCCAGTGATTTTAATATTTTGAAACATTGTGTGTAATGCTAATGATATTTGATATTTTGGTTACTTTTTGAACTACTTACTTGGCTAGTTTTAGCCAACTATGATTTGGTAATGGGATGGTTTTGTTACTTCCCTGTCTTAAAAATGTTTTGTTTTACGGCACTGGCAGATCTTCTTGTTTTAAACTTAATACTTCTACAAATGGACAACATCTAGCAGTGCAGTAAGACAAAATTCATGCGTGAAAGCTCCAATCTATGAAACGCTCTTTATCTTATGCAATGTTGCTTCTCAAGGAAATTGGTCTCATTTTAAGAATTGTTGGAGTTTAACATGGAAAAGTTTTTGGGGAACTATTCTAGGCTTGTAAACTGATGACAGACTAGAAAATATATGGCACTACTTCTGTTTTAAAATAATTAAAATTGAAAGTGTTTTTTGGTAAAAGAGCCCTATAGTATTTGGCTTTGACTGCACATTAACATTTGATGATCTCAACTGCTGAATCAATCAAATTTAGGTGTTCTTTCTCAGTCACTCTTCTCTTAATCGAGGCCTCACCTGGAGGGACCTCAGTGTAGTGAGACTAATCGCAGGAGGTTGCTGGGGGATGGGGACAGGTGTAGACCAAGTCCCAGTTTGACCCAAAGGAATAGACTATAACTAAATGCTGATGCAAGCCACTTGAGGAATGGACCTTAAAAAGGGGTAATGGGAAGTGTTAGAAACATTATCCAACTGCCTTTGCCACATGCTAACCACTGCAGTGCAAAGTCTGATCGCGTTGGGGGGAAAGTGACAACTTTTGTGGTTTTATTTTCATTATTTCTTCCTGGCCATGAATTAATGTCGTCTTCTCAGCAACACCCTTTTTTGCAATCCTCCAGCTTCTAAATTTACTGTGCAGCTCTGCTAACGAACCAAGATTGTTTCCTTTGCTATGGTTACATCTCTGACTCGTGGGAAATCATCCTTAGAAGTACTAAAAAGAAGTTGCTTTGCAACTGCTCAGGTGGGGCGTTTCATTGTGCGACATGACCTTACTGCAGATCTGTAGGCTAAAAGACCCCCCCGTCCCAGTGGAGAGCAAATAAGTGCGCAAATGAAGGACAGAGACCGGATGTGCAGTTAAGAGTCAAGCAGATTTGACGAGATAATCAGTGAGCCAGATGGCTGCTCTTTTTTTCTTTTTCATTTTTTTCCCTCATGTTTGAAGGGGATGTGTTCTGCTCTTTGTCCTTTCTTGCTGTCCACCCGATCGGTCCCATCAGCAACAGTGGGAACAGGCTTTTGGAGGACAATATGTCTGTATGACACGGAGCATATCCGGCCTTGTGCGTTTACGTGATTGGGTCGTCAATGCACTTGCAGCCTCTCACTGTCTGTTCCCTTGAGAGGAGCCCCAAAGGGAGCTCCAGCAAATTAAAACTGCTGGGAGGGATAGTTCTTCATGCAAACCAGCTGAAGCAAGTCAATGCGAGGAATTGTTAATGCTTCCTTTGAAGTAGAGATTAGACATCCCTAAAGTTTGCTTACTAACATGTTAGCGGTCAAGATGTCTCTTTGTTTTCCCAAGAACCAGTCTTGCATACTTGCTTAAAGCCTGAGACACACTGAATGATTTTCGGCCAAAAATCGTGCAGCGTGTCTCATGCTTAGAGTAGTTCACTTCTAGAATGAGAATTTCCTGATTATTTAATGCTAAAAAATGGCTAGCTAGCCTACCTTTACAGTGCCCCTATTGTGCCTTTTCAAATATGATCTTTCATGCAGTCTGTCATGTAGCTGTATGTGAACATAAACTATCTGCAAAGTCACAAATGAACACATTTGTTTAATGTCCGCTATGTTTTGTCACGGTATCAAAATTTCAATATTTGGTACCAATACCAGTGAAAATCCACGGTTCTTGGTACCAATTTCGATAACAAAGCAAAACACAAAAACACTTTTATTTTTATTTTTTTTTATTTAATCAAACAGAAACAGAAATATGTATTTAATATTTCATAGCCTAGAACTGCTTTTCTGATGGACTGATTTTAAAGATACAAACATTAACCATACACTTGTTCTCTAACACACATATTTTGGCTACACAGGTCATGTACAAGCCTCTAGTGTGTAAAAATAGTACACTATTATTTCCTGTTTTAAATGCTATAGGAGCATTAAATAGATAATAATTCTGATAATGTGCATTAACTTTATGTATTTTCCAAAAATAAGAGGGAATTTCAAGTTGAATTTAGCACCAGAGCATGCAAAGCTGTTACTGCTGCAGAATATTCTGACATATCAAAACATATTGGATTAAACAGAAAATATGTGTTGAAGAGAGCTGCAGCAAATGGCTTTTAATTGAAAGAAAACGTGTACTACAAAAAAGTTCTTTCCATCGATCAATTTCTTACTTTCACCAATAAATTTCATCAATATATTTCACAAGGTTAACTTATACACTCCGTGTGGTCCGTCCACACATGCTTGTTTTATTTGTTGCCCCTTTAAATACAAGACAAGCATTCAATCTGCATCAAGAGCGTCCTAAAAATCTCTGTACAGCGTCGTTGGCAGGGCAGCCAGGGCAAATTTTGACGCTCTCGCCGGCGGCGGTGTGAACGCACAGTAGCGATTAACTAAGCAAATTGCAATGTTTGAGGTTTTATTAGGTTCGATGTATTTCCTCCTTTTGACATAAAACTTCGATGACACCGCTTGCAGATGGGTTTTTGGTGATCAATGATGTTGCGCTTGTTATTAGCCTCCAAAACAAAATACTCTTTCCTCCTCTATTTTCAACGAGCAGATTCAAAGCCGCCTAATCAGTAGCACCGCTGATCGCCATCTCCCTGTGCTTTTATGAAGAAGATGCAACTGCGCACCTTTCGGGTAGAAAGAACCGGGTTGACCCATTGCTCAGTACTACCAGTACTTCAGAAAACCTGGTACCGTAACATTTCAAACAACTTGCCCCCACAAATAGTACAATTTCCATGTGGATTACATCATGCCAAGAAGACTCTGTGTCCAGCGCTGTCATTCAGTTATTCAGGCAATGAGCGTTTCCTTTTCCGACACACGCTGTAGCGGTTTACCAATCATAAAGGACTGCACCATCTGACCAATCACAGCAGCGAGGGCTCATGGGAAGGAGGGGTTTAGACAGACTGATTCTGCGGACTGCTTCAAACGAGTCATTTAGAAATGGGGTAAAATTAAATCTCTTTTTGGAGAAAACGAAAGGGTTTTTTTGCCCTTGCATACATGTAAACCTGTTTAAAGAGACTTTTAAGAGCAGTATTAGCAACCTTTAAAATGGCATAATAGGGGCTCTTTAAGTAATTACTACAATTTATTTGACTTTTGATTAAATTTCCTTTCTGTTTGTATGGCTTGATCATTCAAAGGTGAATATCTTGTGGAGTTAAGATGACATGGTTTACCAGTTAATAACTCACACTTGGGATTTTCGTATCGGTATAACAATATAAATGAGGCACTATGCTGTTTCTCAGGAAAAGGAAGTAGCTAAAGTGTCTCTTTAAGTCACTGAGGAGTGTTTGACAGTTTGTTTCCAAATTCATAACAGAAACACTTGCTCTCAGTTAGCTTTTTAACTTCCTTGTTTTTATTTGAGTGAAAGTGACCTTGATTTTTGTGTTTTGGATTGGTGTCTCTGAGCACGATTAGATAAAATCATCAAGGGATCAATAATAAAACTCATAAGCTTTATCGCATAGCAGGCCTTTGAGTATGTTTTTGAGCATTCTTTTAATTAAAAGGCCTGAGGCTCGTGCAATTTTTAACTTTTTAACTCTGTCATTAAGCGGTGTTATTAAAATAATATTAAAGCGCTCCAAAAATGATTGTTCTACGATCTATTCTTACAAGACTTCCTCTCCTTGTCTACCTAAAGTAGGTTACCCTGTTAAATGACCTTTTTCTAACTTGAGCTTTATATCAGGATTATGTTCCACATTCTTTAGTTTAGTTTAAGGGCATTTTGAATGTGTATTTTTAAAAAATGGATCATAGTTTTTATTTTTAATAAATCTTCACCGTCTAAGTGTGGGGTGAATAAATGTAAGCATGTTCAGCTGCAATAAATGTAATATATTGCACTAAATGTAATGTCAACTAATAAATAGTTTAGAAGTATCTCTGCATTTAATGCACTAATAGTCCCATCTCCAACAAAAACTGTTTAGGTTGAATGTTAGCTTGACCGTGCACCATAGTTCACTTGAAAATAGCTTTTCCATTTTAGGACCTGTTGTTGTTCTGATACCACCCATCATGTCTTCCACTCCATTAAAAGGGGCACAGAGGCCAATCAGTATACTTGCGTGTTGGTGAAAACTTAGTCCAGAAAAGGCAACGAATCCAGGACTTTAACCCCCAGTTATTTGAAGTTCTTTCCACCTCGAACATCCTGTGAAAAGATTCTTCGTCATTGCCTGGCCTTTCATAAACTCAAATTACACGTCAAGCAGCAAATTCAAACGGACGCCATCTCAAATGACTAATAAACGTCAAGTGTTTTAGCGAGCTCAAGTATCCACCGCCTTACTCATTAAGTGATTTGTTTGGAAAAGATTAAGGTATTTACATTTGCTCCTTTCCTAGTAGCAATTACTAACCCCCAACCCCATGTTTGTGGAAAGAGTGAAGCAGAGTCTATTTTTGTCTAGGTCCAAGTCAAAGCTTTTGATGCTGTTCATTAACCTCTTCAGTGTAGGTCCTGTCCAGAAAAATGTAGTTGGAGGCTTTTCTCGAATATGGGTGCCAACTGTATCTGTAGTAGATGCTGAGATGATCCTACTGTGTGACTTAAAAAGGCCGGGATGAGAGGAAGCATTGGCATAATTGTAACTGTTGAAATCTAGCTTAGGAACGTAAGAAGTGTGCCTTAAAAGGTTTCTGAAAAAAACGTTGAAATATAAACCCAACCACCTCATGATAACATGGTTTGTACTGTTTTCTTTTTAGAGGAGTGGTGTATTTTTGGCCTTCATTTTATCATTTGAAAGCACAATCCATTATCATCATTTACCAAGCCATCAGGTGTAAAGCCGATTTTTGTGATCCAAGAGCTTGACATTTGAAAGTGTTGTGGCACCTTTGCTGTAATCGGTGGTACTGCTGTCTTGCTTTGCTTGTAGCTTTCTTCTGAAGGGTTCTGTTTTTTTTTTTTTTTAATTGCTGTTTGATATGCTCTTCTGAATTTGGAATGTCATGACAGCATTATTTTGGTTGGCCTTGTACACTTCAAGCACTAGATTTATCTTCATCTAACAGCATGTTTTTGTTTCCTTTTAGTGGGTGACAAAGTTCCTGCTGACATTCGCTTGACTTCAATCAAGTCAACGACCCTGAGGGTGGACCAATCCATTCTAACAGGTCAGAACAATGGTTTTACTAATCTGAGTTGACTTTTTGAAGGTAACACAGGTGAAAATACTATGTTTTATCAGCAACAGGATATGATGCAACGCTCTAGGGATTTTATTTTTAATAAATACAAATTTATAAAATCCCATGTAGCATGAAATAAAATTCAAAATGTTGAATCTACTTTAGCTTTCTCTAGCAGTCTGTGTGTTACTTTGAATTTTTTATTTTTAGTTTGAACCACGCTTGGAGGTTAATATAATGTTTTGGTCAAATATCTTTTTGTAATGCAAATATCTGCCTAGAGTTTAGTAAATGTAGTAAAAGCCAGACCTACTACTAATGTGCTTACATCTCTTGGATTTGCTTGAACATGAATGCAAGTATGTTGAGTATATATAGTATTTGTTGTGTTTTGTGTCCATTTTTGCCTTGGTGTCAAATAAAATGTGAGTTTAGGACTGTGTTTTTCTACCCAAGTCTAATATTTACAGCCTTACATATACTGCTGTTGTTCAGCGAGGACGACACAATCAAAGTTTAGTCTATTTTTTTATTTGTGTAATTCCACAGTAACTTTTTATCTAATCACAAAACTTTGGTTAAATAAAGTTTCTTTTGTTCTAAATTCAGCAAAACAGCGGTGCAGGAAACATTGCCACAGTAGTAGTTCAGTAGTTGAAAAATTAGTTTTGTCTTTTTTTTTTTTTTCCTGAGAAGGTCCAGTGCTTCTTGTTTTAAAGGGAGGTAAGCTGTTCTCAGTTTCTGCAGTCCAGTGAGGGGAAAAGACAGAAAGGAAACGCTCTTGTAGGAGTCAGGTCTTGCTTCAATGCCTTAATTGGTAATGGGCTGTTTGACTTCTCTACATCTTTTAGCTGCCCCATCCATGAGATATTTTTTTGTTGGGATTCTTTGCCATTCAGATCAGTACTGAACCCAGTAAGCACTTACACAAATGCCCATCAAGGACATAAATTTGGCCTCTTGCCTGATGAACCACTAACCTGATCCTCTTGTACTACTTAAAGCTTTGAGGTCTGTCAGGTAGTAGTAGAATTTTAATTTCACCAACTTGGCATCTGTGTCTTCACAGGAGAATCTGTGTCAGTAATCAAGCACACAGACCCTGTCCCTGACCCTCGTGCTGTGAACCAGGACAAGAAGAACATGCTGTTCTCTGTAAGTCACACCTCTGATGACTGCTTTCAGCTTATTATTTGTGGTGCCTGATAATGCAGATCTTCTTATTTGTGCCTGTATTTAGAGTTAAAATTCTGATTCTGATGAATCATTCCGATTTGCTTCTCAAGAAATATTTCTTACCGTCGTTAATTTTGAAATCTAATGTGCTGCTAAATATTTATACTAAATACTGTGGAAAATTGTACATTTATTTAGCAATATTTGATGCATGAATAAAATGAACATATACATATACAGCAAATAAGCATGAACTGTGAAATTTCCTATTTCATTACAAAAAAAAAAAGTAGAATATTGTGTTATTTGTCCATCTTTATCTGCATGGTTAAAGACTTATTTTGTGACAGAACATTTAACTAAGTTCCTTGTAAACTTAAAGGTTGTTTATATAAAATATGATCATAATTTATAGTTTTTTTAGAACTCACTTTGACCTTATGCTTACAGGGTACCAACATTGCTGCAGGTAAAGCAGTAGGTGTAGTAGTTGCCACAGGCGTGAACACCGAAATTGGCAAAATCCGTGACGAGATGGCATCCACGGAGCAGGAGCGCACGCCGCTGCAGCAGAAACTGGACGAGTTCGGCCAGCAGCTCTCTAAGGTCATCTCGCTCATCTGCATCGCCGTGTGGATCATCAACATCGGACACTTCAACGATCCCGTTCACGGAGGCTCGTGGATTCGCGGGGCCGTGTACTACTTCAAGATCGCTGTCGCGCTGGCTGTGGCCGCCATCCCCGAAGGCCTGCCTGCTGTCATCACCACCTGCCTGGCTCTGGGCACCCGGCGCATGGCCAAGAAGAACGCCATTGTGCGCTCTCTGCCCTCGGTGGAGACCCTCGGCTGCACCTCCGTTATCTGCTCGGACAAGACCGGCACCCTCACCACCAACCAGATGTCCGTTTGCAGGGTAAGAATGCTGGGGATATTACAACCGATTAGAAATGAACAGAGCTCATCAAATAGGAAATTATAACTTACAACCCCCGGCTATTACAAGTTCTGTTTAGCCCATAATTTCAATCCTTGGCAACAGTGAGTCTGTTATTGTTTAGAAATTTGCGGGCTGGGGTTCAGCCAAAAACCGAGAGCAATATTACTGCAGACATATGGCTGAAAATACTCATGAATAAAAAAGAAGACACATTTGTGATGGTATAGATTTAGTATGTGCCTCAAATGAAAGTCGTGGGAAAACTAATTCATCAGCAGCCTTGATATTGGCATGATTGATAATTTAGTTTAATCTTTGTGTTCCTCATGACCTTGTGTTGGACCACCCCTGTTTGCCTCTGAATTTCTTTGTTGTTTGACGAGATTTATTTCAAAGACGACATGGTTTATTTTATCATCTCCCGCTCATCTTGTACTTCACTCCTCTCAACTTTTGTTTTCCCCTCATCTGTTCTCTGTTCTTTTCCACCTTTACTGTGAGAGCTGATCAGTATGCGGTAGTCAGTTACTTGCAGTAGTGTTGCATAACTGACCTTGTGTGTGTGTGAGATCTGTCTGTGATCCACAGCAGCTCCTTCGCTGTGGGCTGTACTGTACGCTCGAATGTGTGGCACTGAGGATTTCAGTCTGTTTTCTGCCTTATATAGGTTGAAGTTAGTACCAGGCTTGTTTTTATTCTTAATAGAGATGATTTCTGTGACTGTTCAGGTTGTGGTTGAACCAAAATAATCTTTACCCTAAATGTCCCGTTTGCCTCGACTGTCTAAAATAATACTATATGGGAAGAGTGCATCTAAAATTAGCCATGTTTCAACAGAAGGAATGTAATCTTGTTAACCCTAACCCTAAGTATTAAACTTGTACTCGTATTAAAAGTGTTTCCGCTACAGACACACGATGCCGCTAATCTTGCATCTCATTGAGATTCCATTCCGTTCACCTAATATGGATTTTGAGAGCAGCGTGGCTATACAATATAAAAAAAATACAATATAATGTATTGTATATATTTTTCTGCTAATCATGCTTCATTCTCAGCAGAGCCCAGCGCCTTAATGATTAATGCCTGTCTCATTCTTTCTCCCCCACACACACGTCTGACTCCATCTTTCCACTGTTGTCCGCTGGGTTTTAACACTACAGCAGGAACGCTGTTCCACTTTACCATCCCACTCGCTCTCATCTCTTTTATTCTCTTCTCTTCTCTTGACAAATCCGGGGGATCTGATTGTCCTTCGTGCTTAAAAATATCCTTAATTTGCTTATGTTTCAAGATTTTTGGAGGCGATTTTAAAACCCCTCTAAACTCAGGTTCACTCATAAGTGAGTGTCATATGAAGTGTTTACATCTGTAGTGCTAGTATATCCAGGTCAGGTGGAGTAGGGATGTTTTCAAACATCAGAAATGTTCTGTAGCAGATTGCTCTGCCACCTGCTGGTAGAGGTCTTGTTTGATTGTTCATGTTTTTTTTGTTGCAGATGTTCATTGTTGATCAGGCAAATGGAAACAGCTGCGCTCTCAAAGAGTTCACTATTTCCGGCTCCACATATGCACCTGATGGACAAGTGTGAGTTTTAATGCCCTATGTGCACACTGGTAACTCGAAATGCGTTAGCCTTCTCTGATCATCCTCTTTGTTTTCATGCTTCAGGTTTCATGAAGGTAAACCAGTACGATGCTCCCAGTATGACGCTCTGGTTGAAATGGCCACCATCTGTGCTCTGTGCAACGACTCGTCTCTGGATTACAATGAGGTTTGTGATTAACATGCTCTGGTAAATGCAGCATCCCTGTTGTGCTGAAACACACACAATGTAGTCACAGCTATGATGTAAATCTATCTGTTCACACACAGATGGTAGGAAATAATGTCTAGGACTGTTTGTTCTTGCAGGTTTCCCGGATAGGAATTAGATTAAGCCAGGACTAGACCTTGGCTAATTTAGGACTTTTAAATTTTTTAGAAACGTGTCTTACAAAAATGTCTTATCTGTGAGCATTTTAAGACCAAACGATGGCAATAATGTATTTCAAGATATCTCAGTGCAAGCTTTTTCCAGTTTAGACAGCTCTTAACATTTATTTTAATCTAGGACTAGTCTTAAACCC
>JAUYWG010000059.1:6738164-6752890 GCA_034779775.1 Enteromius afrohamiltoni
ATATAAAATATGATTCTATGTTAAATCACTACAAACATAGAAGTATTTATTCTGGATGGTTTATATTGTTAGAATCTTTTTCTCTCAGCTGACCTGCTGTCCTGTGTTCATTCCCACAGACTGGAGATGGTGTGAATGATGCACCTGCTCTGAAAAAGTCTGAAATTGGCATTGCTATGGGCTCAGGCACAGCCGTAGCTAAGACTGCCTCCGAGATGGTCCTGGCTGACGATAACTTTGCCACCATTGTGGCCGCTGTGGAAGAGGGTCGAGCCATTTACAACAACATGAAACAATTCATCCGCTACCTCATCTCCTCAAATGTTGGCGAGGTGGTCTGGTAAGGATCTTAACCTTTTGCTAACATTTCAAAGTAAATGTAGGAATTCTCTGTCAATCCATTTTACTTGTAAACATAATCTGATGTATTGATATTTTTTTTTTAATTAGCTTCTCATGCAAAACAAATGTATGTGCCTTTCTGAATTAAATTAATCTTACTGATCCCAAACCAATGAGAAGGCCCTGGGTGTACATACCAGAGTGGTCATTAATATGCAGAATGTTTGTTATATTATGATCTTCAGTAAATTGTTTAATCAAGGTTTATGATTCATCCTATATGTGCCAGAAAGGCACAATTTAGTCTCCATCCTAGAAGTGATACTATGTAAATGTCAGCACAGTGAAATTTATTTCATGGAGCAAACGCAGATCGCTGCCAAGGTCTTTTTGACATTGTTCCAGTTGTTATCTAATCGCATAACTCACAATGTGTGTTCTCTCTGGCAGTATTTTCTTAACGGCGGCCCTGGGCTTCCCCGAGGCTCTGATTCCAGTTCAGCTTCTGTGGGTGAATCTGGTGACCGACGGTCTGCCTGCAACTGCTCTGGGCTTCAACCCACCCGACCTGGATATCATGAGCAAACCCCCTCGCAATGCCAGAGAACCTCTCATCTCTGGATGGCTCTTCTTCAGATACCTGGCCATTGGCTGTCAGTACACTTAATTTATTCTGAATTTACTGGATTTATTCTGGCTAAAGAAAGTGAGTTTTGACGCATTGTTCTCCATGTCACCCTATAGGTTATGTGGGTGCTGCTACTGTAGGTGCTGCTGCGTGGTGGTTCATTGCTGCTGAAGATGGGCCCAGAGTCACCATCTATCAACTGGTTCGATGCTCCCATTACATTTCTATACAAATTTTGTTTTTGAAAAATTAAAAAATTTAAATGCATTAGTTTCTCATGCAACTTTTTTTTATCCTTACAGAGTCACTTCCTTCAGTGTGCACCTGACAACCCTGAGTTTGAGGGTCTGAAGTGTGAGGTGTTCGAGTCTCCCTATCCCATGACTATGGCACTGTCTGTACTAGTGACCATTGAGATGTGCAATGCCCTCAACAGGTTAGTATCAGAAGTGTGCTGTAATAAAGAAACTGGCTTGTTGGACATAGCAACTGTAACTAAGCAGACACTCACATTCCACACCATGTTCTCACGCAGTAAAAAATATATCACAGAGCAAAGTGGAAACTGACCACATGCCGACAGACAAGACAGAGCAGGTTGCTACTTAAATGAAACCTACTCTCAGCTTCAAAATTGTCTTCAAAAGTGATGCAAGCCAAAATACCATTTTGTGGCTCTTTAATGTGTTGTGATGGATGGCTGTAGCGCCTCGGTTCTAGCGGCACATGTAAACTGATCAGCTTTTCATATTTACACTTGCATCATCTTTCCAGAAAAATGTCCAATTTTAATAAAGCATTTGAATTAAATAGTTATATTTAGTTATTTGTATAATGCTTTTAACGACACATTCCTAAAACTGCTTTACCGAAAATACTTTTTCAATGGCACAATTGGGAAGTATTTTGTTATCAGAAACATGAGTGTAACAAATCTTTAAATTTAAGTGGTGAAATTATGAAAATGCTATTTTGTCCTGTCATAGTGTCTCCGAGAACCAGTCTCTGCTTCGCATGCCGCCCTGGGAAAATGTGTGGCTACTTGGAGCCATCTGCCTCTCCATGTCCCTCCACTTCCTTATCCTTTACGTGGAGCCCCTGCCGGTAAGATTAATTTTAATCAATTAGGGACTCTTTTTGTAGACATTAATATCTTTTTTTAAATCCCAATTATTAACAGTCCAAAGTGAGTTCATGTATTTACATTGTTTGTAGTAAATTTTCCATCTATTATTTGCTCTACAAATAGTAAAAATGAGAGTTCACTGCGTTTTCTCTACAGATGATCTTCCAGATCACCCCGCTGAACTTGACGCAGTGGCTTATGGTGTTGAAGATTTCCCTGCCTGTCATCTTGCTGGACGAAGTGCTCAAGTTTGCGGCCAGAAACTACCTGGACAAGCCCAAAGACCTGGACAGTCCCAAGGGCAAGGCCTGCTCGCTCAGCACCTGCACTGAGGGAATTTCCTGGCCCTTCGTGGCTCTCTCACTCCCCCTGGTGCTGTGGATCTACAGCACTGACACTAACTTGGCCGAAATGTTCTGGTCTTGACTGAAATGAGCACAGATGTGTGTAGATAGTGTACGTGTGTCTGTATGTGTGGTTATGCGTTTAAAGTGTGCCTCCGCAACAGAGAATGTGTACGAGAAGGACAGAATTAACTCAAAAATAACCATGATATGGAAATATAACCTTTTTTTTTTTTTTTTTTAAACATGTCCTGTGGGGATTGAGGAGACCATACATACCTGAAGTCTTCAAGTATTAGTGACCATTGGTTTCTTTTTGTTATTGCATTTTTAATCATTTGTTTAATGTCTAATTTCAAACCAGTATCGATTATGATGATATCAAATTAGTTTTGGCTCCAAATTATGTTTAAATGGCTGAATGGGGAAAAAAACTGCTTGTGTATAGACATTTAACACTATTTTATGCAATTGTTCATTGGTTGTTATTTGTTCAATTTGCTAACAGAGAGCAGAGTGGGTAAAGTAGAAAGAGAGAGAACAAGACCGAACTGTTTACTTATGTTTACCTTTGTGTCTTCGGCGTGAACATCGCTCAGAGCCAATGGACAAGCATGGTGTTTCAAAGCAGCATGGGAAAGTGTGCGGGACTGTATGTTTGAATGCTTCACGGTCAAATCCTCAGACAAAAGCTGCATGTTCTGTATTTTGCATGCATTTTGTGTGGTTTTTCCACTTATGATTTGTACCTGTATGTCTTTCCCTATGTGTAATAACTTCCATTTGTATGGGTATACATTGTGTTTCCACTATTACCTGACACTTTTGATTAGTAAAGCCAGTTTTTCTGCACTAGGCAGAGTACAGCTACCTCAGGACTGTCAGATTAGACTCTCTCTGGTTGCTCCCCACCCCCCCACTTAGCTTTACACCGCTTGTACACATTAATGCATGAGGTGTGCCTCTATTTGATGATAAACAGAACTCAGATTCTTTTTGCCCTAACTAATCTTTTTTTTTTTTTTTTTAAGTTTCATTGTTTTCACTGTATTTTATAATTAATTGAACTTGCATTAACTTAATTTAGGGGTTTTGTTTTGAGTAGGGGTGGGTTGGACAAAAGATGTAAATGTTACCGTTTAGTGGGTTAGGCCAGAGACAAAGGAGTAGAAAATTTAACCAACAAAGATTTAAGTGTTCAATTCAAAACATGAATTTTACAATGCAAAACCAAAATGTTTCATGCTACCTTTTTTTCTACTTTTAGGAAAATACACTCATGAACCATTTGAATTAAAATGCGTGTCTTAATTTTACGAGCTGGTCTGTTCCTGTGATGCAACACGGCAAGTTTTAGGAGCAAATATACTTGAATAAATGAAATTAATGTACAGAGATTTAGTT
The DNA here is from genome assembly GCA_034779775.1 of Enteromius afrohamiltoni. NCBI lineage: Eukaryota > Metazoa > Chordata > Actinopteri > Cypriniformes > Cyprinidae > Enteromius > Enteromius afrohamiltoni. Next base: position 6,742,009 of record JAUYWG010000059.1, read on the forward strand.
GCATAGCTGAGCACAAGATTGACAGCTGGGAGGGGCTTCTTTGCGAAGCCGCTTTCTATTTGGCCCTCACCAGCCAGTCTGGTAGTGGCCTGTATATTTGTACACATGCAGCACATATATTCAAACGGTACAAAGAATTTTTTTTTTTACGAAATATAGCTTTCTGGCATTTAGTTGTCCATTGCATCACACTAGTTCTTGCTTGCTAAAATGGATGCATGTCACTTACTATACCCTTGGTGTGCGATTTCAGTATTTTTCTTACAATCATGCACATTCCCTTAGCCTTCAGTGGACTTGCATTTAAGTGAGTGCAACGGACATTGCCTTCACACATTTCTCCGTTGTCTTTCACCATGTTAAAACAATGTCCCGAAGCCTCAAGTTTTCTGACAATGGACCAACCCTGCTAACATGTAAATCTGTTGAATTCTCACTACGACTACTGTGGCTGTTTATAGCCGCGTTTAACAAATGGGCATATCAGATTGAATACATTCCACTGTTATATTCCACTGCAATATATGCTGTTTTTAAGAAATATATAATATATTGAAAAGACTTGGTAAAATTACTTGCGTGATTGTTTTCTTTACCCTATTTAATTTCAATCTCGTCTCTGAATGAAAAGAATACACCATTAGTTTTTTTTTATTAGAATGGTCCGTACACTGTGGTCTGACTTGCTCAGGAACTGAACTTGGATGTTGGCATAACTGACTCAAATGAAGACCTTATTGCCATTAGAAATATGTTGCAGTCTCATCTTGTTGCCTTTTGTATTAATCATTCGATTATTTTCCTTTGTCATACTTGCTAATCTGCTAGATATTTATTTAATAGTGCACTTTCAGTCGAAAACATTTAGAAATTGTTTTTTTGGGCAGATATTGCATCTGCCTCGGCTTGTGTTGGGAAACCTCAGGCTTCTGTGTCGTGCACTATTCACTAGTAATAATGAATAAATAACAGTAAAATAGTGTGTATGGAAGCAAGCAGCATCATCAACATCATTTTCTGGCCTGCATGACAATGTCTACATTGCCTAATGCTGATGAGAGTTTGCTGCATTTTTTGTGTAAATTGTCAGAGTTTTATATACATGTATCATATAGTATAATGCATGCCTTCAGTTGTAATTAGCCAAATAATTTGATCTATATTTATATAGCAACTCGCTGTGTACATTGCTGCTAAATGGTATATGATTAAACACATCATTTTACAAATAAACTCTGCAGTTAATTTTTCCAGTGCTTACGTTCATGCTTTGTGCCTTTCTGTGTATGTGTATAGGAAAAGCCATTTAATAAATGTATATATACATAAAATGAAGGAGTAGGCTTTCCTTTATTCAGTCGGTTACCTGAATGCAGCGTCGTTAAACTAACTCAGAAGCAGCCTGCTTTTTATTGTCCATAAAATAACCAATGAAGGCATGCGTTCATTAATTACATTTCCATCATAAACAATGAGTACGTGTTTGTTGAAGGTATTAAAGTGTAAAGATGTCCTGTCCTTACGGCTGTAGTGTCTAAATTTGAACACTTGAAGGCGACAGAGACAATATTTGGCTCTAAAATACGGTCCAATTATAATGACATCATCTTATTTCACATACAAACACAGCTGCATCTTTTATGTAACCAATGACCAAAATCAGTTAAATTTGACAACGGAATAATTGAAGCCTGTCTCAACAGAATGGGCATTTTACAGTGGCTGTTATTAGCTATACTAAAATAAAGACACTAAAGGTTTTATATTAGCTTATTATTATATATAGGCCTAATGTTGGATATTTAAAAAAACATCTAAAAACAAAAACATGAAATGTGTAGTGTAGTTGTAGCAATAAGGACATTACAAAAATAATTATTCCACAAATCTTGCATGCTCCTCTTACAGTGAAAAAGCATTTCATTTCTAACAAAACAAACTGCATTCTCCTAACATACATTAAAAGTTTGATATTTAAACCACACTACGCTTACTACAAGCCCCCTGACCTATGCGGTGAAGCAGCCTGTCGCTTTAAATCGAACCCATGCTGGGAGAGCTGTCAATCATGTCCAGTAGCCCCGCCCCTTCCTGCAGCAGCGGCGTCTAGTGCTTTTCATACAGAGGCATTACGTACAGCAGACACGCCAAATCTGCACTGTCTAATTATCAGCGACAAAATGGGATAATCGTGAGCGTCTTTAGAGAATTTCGTCAACGGAACTAAACGACAGATGAAGGAGAGTGATTTTTATTATTATTATTATTTCCAGTCTACACAGACGTAAGCACAAAGGGCTTTGGGGATAATGGTGATAAAAAAAAGATATGAAGTGAGAATACATCACCACAGACAAGACCGGACCGTATAAATTGTTTAAGGCGACCAGTTCAATTTGAAAAGCATTCTAAGGATTATTTTGTTCATGTCGTGCGCTCTGGAGAACAGATGCTGTCATTGTGCTGGGGACCGAGATTTGTGCGCGTGATATTCTGCAAGTGGTCTCGTCGGAATGGTGCGCGAGATGAGACTGCGCGTGCCTTTATTGTTTCCGCGCGACATGCTCAATAACGGTCGTTCTGTCGTTGAACAACTCGAGCCCAACGACGATAATTTTGGTACGGAAAGACTGAGACTTCTAGTGACAATTCCAGGGAAATCATGAACGAAGTGTTTTGTAAACGTTTGTATTTGTAAGTGTTACCGAAGAAATATCCTTTATTATGAACGGGCACTGCCGACTTTTCATACTTTCCTCAATTTTCCTTTTCCTCAGCTAGATTCTACTTAGTTGGAAATACTTGACCGTGTGTTTCTGACCAATTTGGTATTTTCAAATAGCCTGAGCAAACAATGGTGGAGCCTGTGGGTTTCATTGAAGCCTGGAAAGCACAGTTTCCAGAGTCCGAGCCTCCGAAGATGGAGCTGAGGTCTGTTGGGGGAATTGAACAAGAACTGGAGAAGTGCAAAGCGTCCATAAGACACTTGGAAATGGAGGTGAACAAAGAGCGCTTCCGGATGATCTACCTTCAAACGCTGCTGGCCAAGGAACGAAAGAGCTACGACCGACAGAGATGGGGTTTCAGGAAGCCACCTCATATGACCGAAGGGGACCCCCAAGCTGTTGGGGCAGATTCTCAGCATCTCCATGCACAGGAGCAGGGACAGCCAGAGCGCAGCAGGTTTCAGCCTGTGGGGGAGTCCAGAGCAAAACCACGACCACCCCCTGCCAGGAAGTCAGCCTCCCACGGTGATGGATTGGAGCTACAGTCATCATTTGAGGCGCACCAGGCAGGGCCGGTCAGTGAGACTGACGGGCTCTCGCCATCCACACAGAGGGGTGGTGTTTCCCCTCGCAGACCCCATCCACCGCCTGACAAGGAGTTGCCCTCAGATCCGTCCCCCAAAGACAAGCCAGGCATGGGGCTTGGGGTGGCAGCCTTGCGTTCGAACTTTGAGAGAATCAAACGGGCCAACTCACAGTCAGCCAGTGATGGAAAATCAGGCCAAGAGAAACCATTCTACACCAATGTGGAGTTCCATCATGACAGAGGCCTGGTAAAAGTGAACGACCGTGAGGTCTCCGACAAAATTAGCTCTCTTGGGAACCAAGCCATGCAGATGGAGCGCAAAAGGTCACTTCATTCACTTCCAGGAAACCTTGCTACGGTCGCAGGTGATCTTCGCCCCAGGCCTGTCTATAGGGGACGCTCTACCGAAAGCACCTGCGGATACGACGCCGAGTATGAAGACGGTGAACCCAGTCCTCGCTACAGCACTGCGAGACCAAACGGGGCTAAACCACCGCCGCCACCATGGCAGCCATCAGATTTCCAGCCATACACTAGTGTTTACGTCGGAGGGATGATGTCAGGAGAAGGTGGTGAAGGTAGAGTCACCATGAGAGACCATGGAGGAAGTGACGACCATCTTCTCACCTGGCCTAGGAGGTCATACTCGCCCGGGAGCTTCGAGGATGTGGGAGGCGGAGGAGGCGGATACACACCAGACTGCAGCTCCAATGAGAACCTGACATCCAGTGAGGAAGACTTCTCCTCAGGACAGTCCAGTCACGTGTCACCCAGCCCTACAACAGCCTACCGCCGCCCACTCAGAGAGAAGAGCCGCTCACCTTCTCAGAACTCCCAGAATTCTCAGCACTCATTTGACAGCAGCAGCCCCCCTACACCGCAGACACAGAAACGACACAGACAGCAACACGTTGTGGTGTCTGAGGCCACCATTGTGGGCGTAAGGAAAACAGGACAAATCTGGCCCCATGATGGAGACCCTATTGCCTCTAGTCGGGCTTCCCATGATAACAGTTACCATGGAGATCTAGGTAAGTCATGCTTATGTCGTTGTTGTTCTGTTTTTCTTATCACAGGTGAAGCAGTTCCTAGCAAAAATTAGATATAGCGAAAAATGCTTTATATAAGCAAAACAGGTTGCTGCTATAAGAGTGTAAATGAGACGTGACATCACTGATGACATCATTGTCAAGCTGATATGCTGAGTAGCAGTGTGCAGCATGGCTGAATAATTTAAAATCAAAGCTTTTGGCCAGATATACTCTTCTTACAGCGATAAAGAGTGGGCATTTTGTGTTTTTTTTTCTCTGCCTGCTTGATCAGTCAACCTTTCTGTGTTTTCTCCTTTTATATTCTGTTATTCTTCCATTAAATCCCTCCTCTGTCAGCTTCTGTGTTTCCTGTACCAAGCTATTGTCCACTTTTGTTTCACGCTCTGTCTGTATCGGTCAGATACTGTGGCGACTGTTTGCTGCGGTTGGTTAGTCTGGTCCAATGAGACTCATATATGAGGAGTAATTAACTGGACAAGCTTATTTATGATCATGAGTTTAAAATGTGCTTGTCAGAGTTTGTTTCTTTATGCAGCAAAGGAGCCGAGGAACTTTCGCTCATGTCACATGCAGCTGTGGGAATCTCCCCATATTCATTTTTGTGACACTGTATGGTAATACCATGATTAATTGACTTTGGAGTTTATAAGGAAGAAATCATTCAGTTTCCGTGCTTGTTTCAGTGTAGTGGAGTGTATTGGGACTCATGTTATCCATCTCTTGTGAAATGCTGTAGTCAAGTAAAGGCAAAACAGGGAGAATTAATGATTTATGAGTACAGCCGTATGAAAAAATAAGAAATGATAAACCTTTTTGCTGTTCTGAAGGAGTTGAAGGAAACATATGTACTGTGCACTTCTGCAGATTACATAAAATAGTTTTTCCAGCGTGATTTTATTTTTAATAGCAAAATTCTTAAGCAGTAAAAAAAAGGAGATTTTGTGGAGGGCCAGGGAAGATGTTGTGAGGGCAAGTTAAATTAACCTTGGGTCAGGCTTACTAAAGCTGCATTTATTTGATCAAAATTACAGTAAACGGCAATATTTTAAAGTAAATAAAAATTTTATTTATTTAACATCTAATTTATTTCTGTGATGGCATACCTGAATTTTCATCATCTCCATTTGTTTTTTTTTTTATCTGTTTTTAACAATTGTTCTAACAAAATAATTTATTTGAATGCATTACAATTATTTGCTATGTTTACATGGACACTTTTTGGAATAAATTAATTCTGATTGATGAATCCGAATGTAGTGTTTACATTACGCTAAATAAAGTGATTGGGTTGATGTGATGTTATACATCACAAGCTTCTGATCGGTTAATCTTTTGACATGCACGCACTGCATGAGTATACAGAGTTTCCTGCTGTTTTCACATATTGTATTAAAAGCAGACTTGATATTTTATCTACTTTCCTAATTAGGCAACAACCAGCACATTAACTATTTTGCTTACATTAGAAAGCAATAAAAGTGCTCCTTCCTGTGCCCAAAACCAATTGTCTGTGGATGAGAGTTTTAAACTAGTGGGACACTGTGTGTCGCTGAGTGACAGAAGAATTTTAAAACGACTGAAACTTCTTTATATTTTATTCACCAGGAGTAACGGCTCGTTCTACACGTCATACGTATACTATTTTTATGTCACTGCACATGTGCAGTACTTTCCAGTTTCAGTTTTCAATCTGATTAAGTGTTTACATGTCCAGGAACTAATGAACTCTTACAATTTGATTGAAATTTTAATCAGATCTGCCCAATTCAGTGTGATTGACGTGTTCACCTGTGACTTTTTTATTCAGATTGTGCTTCTAGTCCTGTTACGGTCAGATTATTAGGGGCCATGTAAACACAGCAAATTTTTCAATTTAATGTGTCCTCAGTGCCGTCCTTACAGTATGGAGAATTCATCACTTACTGGACCACATTAGTGCAGTTTGACTAAATTCATGAACTAACCTAATTTTTGCTGAGAAACATTGGCATGTTATACATACAGTAACATTAGTGATTGATTTGTAGTTTTCAGCAAATTTTGTTGGTGAACAGGTTGACAAATTTCAGCAAAACCTCATCAGCTAGAGATTCTGCTGAATTTGTATAAATGTAAATTAAATATCAGAAAACCAAATATTTTTAGGTAATACAATGAATGTACATAATCAATGAACACTAAACTTTCAGCAGGCACTAATCTTTCAACTTGCATCAAACTTTTGCTGGCTCCATGGCTAGTAAGCAGTTCTTATTGTCGAGTCCTACAGAAGTAGGAGTTCTTTCTGACCAAAAGTACAGCATAGTACTGTTACCTAATAAGCAGGTGTCTGGACGATTCAGTCAGATAGACCGATATCCATGAGTGTGACTCACCAGACTGCTATTTCCATGGTAAAACTGTCTTTATAAGCATTCCAAACTTTGAACTGCATTGGTTTACTTGATTTATCCAGTATCTTTTAACTTGTTTCTCGCCAAGACTCAGAATGACATCAGCTATCAGAATGACTACAGAGGGGAGTTGGTGTCATGTGGCACGCTTGGCTTGAAATCCCAAGGCTTTGAGCTGATGAGGTGAATGGCACTTTGGTGTGAAGCAGACAGACCCAGAGGGCGTTGGCACGGCCCGTCCATTTAAATGCCAGGAAGATTCTCTTTGTGCAAGAGTGAGATAACACAGAAGGCGGACAAAGATAGATAGACACCAGCTGAGCACAGTTCAGTAAGCTCCAGATTCTTTTGTCCTCATACTAACTCAAAATCAATGTGAATAAGTTTAAAAACCACCTGAGCTCGCTTATTTTTAAAAGTTAGCATGGCTTAATATAACCTTGTAGTAAAAGTCTGTAGATCTTTAACCTGATTAAATGATTTTCTACTTTAATATGCAACCAGTTATCTGCAAATCAATTTACGTTCTAGCCTGAGATGATTTGCACATTTGTTCCTCTTAAACAGTGAATCAAGCCAGTCAGAATGAAATCAATAGAGCAGCCATTCTTCTAAAGAAGAAAGCCTTCGCAGGCCATGCAGGTTACCATTAGCTTGGCAGCATGCAACTCATATGACAAGAAAAAGATGCAATCTCATATGATCTTACCTGCCTTTTTATTATGTTTGACTTGCTTCTTAGAATCATTATATTTTTTAAAGGACACTGCCAAGGAGAGGAATCAAATCCAGTTGCCCAAAACCATAATGCTGTAAGAGAAAAGGGAGGCAGGAGGACATAGCATGTGCTGAACTGCTGTCTCTCGCTTCAGTGGACATGTGAAGATGTGAAGGCTGCTGAGACACAGATAGGAAAGGCTGTAATTGCATAAGGGTGTGAACAGTTCCACTCTTGCATGTGTACTTGTGCACGTGTGATTTTGACGTTTGCATGCATTTATTACATCTTCGAGCATTTGCGTTAAAACAGATAGTGTTCAAAGACACCTCTATGTCCTAATTGCCAGCCTATCCTTGACATCCTGAAAAATTTGCAATTCGGAAGTATGTCAATAAAAGCATTATTTCAGCACACAAGAATCAGGCCCATCTGCTGAGGTTTCTGCATCTCTTGTTTCTTCGTCTTCCTCTGGGGACTGTTCCCACAGTCAATGTCCCCCTTGTAAACAAGAATTGTAATTGTTTCCCGATGGTCCTCTGGCGTTTTGAAGTGGGCATTCAGGAAGAAATGTCTTTCTGTGGTTTACAGATCAGTAGCAGTGTCCTTTGGGGTGAAGAGTAAGTGAGTCATGAAGAAAACAAGGCAGGGAATGACAGAAAACAGAAAGTTCTCAGACAAACACCCAGGAAAATAACTCCTTCATTAAACAGACCGTGTAGTCTGCTGTGCTCTGTGTTCAGTATGTTTGCATAAATTACAAATGACGTTTACAGTGACACTGGCATTTCAGGTAGTTGGAAAATAATTGGCGGTTTTGTGAAAAGTCTTGTGTAAGTCTCGTGAAATTGTCTTTCTCTTTTCCTCTGCATGAATATGAATACTGAGGTTTTCGGATGTGACATGTGGAAGAATATGCTAATGAAAAGACATTAAAATGTGACATGACATAACATCTTCATCCGCTTATCCGGGGCTGGGTCGCGGGGGCAGCAGTCTAAGCAGGGACACCCAGACTTCCTTCTCCACAGACACTTCCTCCAGCACTTACAGAGGAATACCAAGGCGTTCCCAGGGCAGCCGAGTGACATAGTCCCTCCAGCATGTCCTAGGTCTTCCCTGGGGCCTCCTTCCAGTGGGACATCCCCGAAACACCTCCCCAGGGAGGCGTCCAGGAGGCATCTGGAACAGATGCCAGAGCCACCTCAGCTGGCCTCTGAGGTGACTAAACTTAGATTGACTGGTAAATTGAGAGCTTCGCCTTGCAGCTTAGCTCCTTCTTCACCACGTCAGACCGGTACATCGACTGCGTTACTGCAGAAGCTGCCCCGATCATGTGGTCCCCAAACCGGACCCCCTCCAGCTCCTGACTGCACCTAGAAATCATGTCCTTAAAAGTAATGAACAGGACCGGTGATAAGGGGCTTAGAAAGAGGGACCACCACCCTGGTCTGCCAGTCCAAAGGCTCTGTCCCCAACCTCCACGCGACGCCGTAGAGGCATGTCAACCAAGACAGCCCCACAGCATCCAGAGATTTAAGGTACTCATCCACCCCCAGTGCCTTGCCACCGAGGAGCTTCTTAATTACCTCGGCAACTTCAGCCCGGGTAATGGTCGAGACCACCTCTGGGTCCTCACCCTCTGCTTCCTCAGTGGAAGACGCTTCGGTGGGATTGAGGAGATCCTCAAAGTATTCCTTCCACCGCCCGATGATATCCCTAGTTGAAGTCAGCAGATTCCCACCCTCGCTGTATACAGTGTTGGCAGGGCACTGACTCCTATCGAGCCTGGCTGGCTTGTGGGGCTTCTGAGGCAGCTGAAATGTATTGTGAATAAACTGATAACCTGGGCTTGGATGTTAGATCTTATGTTAGGGATTGAATTTGCAAGAATTTAGTTCAAAAGGTTCTTCTTAAATGTTTTTCCAAAGTACATAAAACAATGCAGCATCACATGCATGCATTGTTGTACTCTCGTGAATGTGCGTCAAAGACTGACTTGGAGGAAAAGAAATTGTTGAACAAAGCTGTTATTTTTATTTACTTTTTTTTGTGCACAAAGTATTAGCTTCATAAAATTAAGAATGAACCACTGATGTCACATTATTTTAATGATGTCCTTACTACCTTAATGGGGCTTGAACGTGTCAGTTGCATTGCTGTCTTTGCAGGGTAAGAAAGCTCTTGGATATCATCAAAAATATCTTCATTTTTACGTTTGTAAAGATGAACAAGGGTCTTACTTGTTAAGGGCAATTAATGGCATTTTAATTTTTTGGGTGAACTAGGCCTAAACCTTTAATTGTTCCAGTAATTATTAATTTATTAATATTTTTAATTCATTTTAACAATAAATATTTCTAATTTCACTTAATATAATCATGAATATATGGATACAGCTGTTGTTCTGAATGGTTTTGATTTACTAAAAGGAGCCTGTTATGCTGCTCCATAGAAAATACTTTCCCATACCATCTAAGATTTGTCATCATGAGGTTTCATGAAAAGTGTTATCCTTGTCACATATGAATGCCTTTACAAGGGTGAGATTGAGAGAGAAGGAATGGAGGTATGCGTTCATATCAATTATTGCATTGTCCAGCAGCAGCACCATTTTGAGGCCAGACTGCCCAGTCCCTTATTTAGACCGACACTCCAGATCCACAAAAGTGTTATTTCTGGTGTCAAGTGAAGATCAAGAACAGAATGCACACTGACTATGTGGAAACGATGACCATGTTCTTCCCTCTTGTTGTTTTGTGTTTATAGGCAAACCCAGAATATTTTGCTAATCCATGTTTCTGCCCTGGTATGTTTTGTAACCTTTGCCAGATTTAGTGAATGCACAGTATTACAGAAAAGATTTCCACTCTAAAGATAGCTGTTTGTTGGGTTTTCTAAATAGAAATAGAAATGCAAGTCTGGCAGATAGCTTTAGTGGGGGATATATGTGGGAAAATCACACAAAGTCTTGTGAAAAAATTGCATGGGCATGAACAGGAAAACTTTGATTAACACCAACGCTGCCTCCCAGTGTGTTTGGAAAGAGAGTGAGAGTTTGTTGTCTGAGGACTTTCTGCCAAACAGCTAAGGCAAACTTTTCACAGCCCCCTTCTGGCTGGCTTCTCTCATGGTGACGAATAAAAAAGGAAAAAGAAGTTTACTCAGCCAATGATTAGCGTTGTTAACATTCAAGGTGACAACTAAACTGTTTAGCAGAACATTTGAACAACTGCATTCATTTTGGTTTTATAAATCTTTAAAATGTTACTTTAGTTTAAGTACAAATCAGTTATTTTTTGTGAATCAAAATATCCTAAAACAAATGACTTATTTGTAGCAGTGTTTATTATAGTTTGAACATCACTCCATGTAATCTACCACATTGACAGAGAGAGTGGACTTTT